>CM074293.1:30000-130000 GCA_037194245.1 Opsariichthys bidens
GGTGTTTGCAGAATGATGAGAGGGTTGATCATGAGCTGCACTGGATGTTTGAGTTCAATTCTGTTGCTCGATTCCTCAAGATTTATGAAAAACCACCGACATCACAATGTTAAATTTCCATGTACTGAAGAACACACACAATGCAGACTGAGACAGGTTAGAAATATGATCATTCAGCAAACAAACTCGCTAAGACTGGCACCGGTTCAAACACTTAAATCTATTGCAAAATATAAACATTATGTAAAGTTAATGTCACCATCACTGAACAAAGATTCAAGGACACTCAAGGTTGATCGTGAAACCTTTATTAACAAAAAAACATGAGCTTAACGCTTGCCACCGACACGAGGGGCGCTGACCTTCATGGGCTTGGCAATCTTCTGTTTCGGTGCAGCTTTAGCAGGGGCCTAAAAACAACAAACATGTTACTGATGGCAAGACGGACATTCAAACTACAGGGTGTACAATAAGTAGTAAACATTGCAATAATGTATAGGACTAAATGACACCGAGCACCCATTAATAAAAGGGTACTAGGTGTAGACACAGTCCTTCTGCTCTATGCCTCCTTATGACACAGAAGCGACAGAATCAGCCACACTGCAACGCCACGAGGGGCAAAATCATTTCACATCAACGCTTCATCTGCATGGAAACATATATGGCAGGTAATGAGGTCACATGCTGAAGATCAAACCATATCTAACCTTGGTGCTCTGGGCGGACGGCTTCTTAGTCGCCTGCTTTGCCTTCTTGGCCTCCTTGGCAGCCCTGAAAATCAGATCAAGATTCTAGTCAGAAGGGAAACGCTGGTTTCAGTTGCAGCTGTCTGGATGTGTCCAGCCCTGAGTGAATCAAGATTTGAAGTGTTTTCCTAGAAAATGTTTAGTCTCTAGAAGTCTGAGTGAAAAACCATAACATTACTTATGGATTCATGCATAACCACATAATAAAACGATGTCTACAAGAGTCTGGAGGAAAAAAAAAAAAAAAAAAACAATTCACAAATTACATTTAAATCTTCTTCAAGGTTAATTTGAAGCATTTAGTTCATTTCAACGAAAAAGCATTATTTTATAATAAAATAAAATTACAATATTGAAATGTCAGGGTTCTTTAAAGCCGGCCCTATTCTCAAAGTTTAGTCCTAAGACACCTGAAGACGTGAATCGAGGTCTTCTGAGGGCTTATGAATAAAACTGTGTGTAGATTTCATCCTAAAAGTGTGTACATCGATAAAAGCCAGAGTTTCCACACAAGAGAGTTCATATTTATAAAACCCAGTCGGCGGAAAAACGGTCTACATAAATCTCCAACGTCTCCTCCCCAAAATAAGCATATATGGATCTTACACCATCTAGCTTTACAAGCATAATGTCATTTACATATTTCCACGCATATTCCCATCCACACGATACCATGTTTAACGGTACGAGACTTCAGTAAAATGAATGTCATCACATTACATTGCTAAAAATCATTCACGATCCTTTGTCTTGTTGTATGGAAGAAGGGAAAGAAAGAAAAAATAAATAAAATCATATAGAATCCTGATCAGTGAATGTTTTCAGTGAGCAGTTGTTCTCCTTTTCTACTGGCCAAATAGTATTTTACTGTTTTATACAAATCAAATTTATGCAATTTTGCCTATAAAGGTGAACATTTTAGAATGTTTATATATTTTTAATGGAAACAGGCAGCCCTCATCTTTGGGTTGTAAATTATGTCTCAATCCGCAAACTCAGCACTAACAAATAAAAAAAAATCATCTGTGATCATTTCCTTCAAAACTTATTCTTCAAATACAACAGCATTTCATAATATTGGGAAGACCACAAAAGGGTTTATCATTAGACTACGGCACACGACACCAACAGCACACCTGCATTCAGCAGAGACTGTACAGTACACTGTGTGTGTGTGTGTGCGGTGTTCAGCAGAGACTGTACAGTACACTGTGTGTGTGTGTGTGTGTGTGTGTGCGGTGTTCAGCAGAGACTGTACAGTACACTGTGTGTGTGTGTGATGTTCAGCAGAGACTGTACAGTACACTGTGTGTGTGTGTGTGTGTGTGTGTGCGGTGTTCAGCAGAGACTGTACAGTACACTGTGTGTGTGTGATGTTCAGCAGAGACTGTACAGTACACTGTGTGTGTGTGTGATGTTCAGCAGAGACTGTACAGTACACTGTGTGTGTGAGCAGTGTTCAGCAGAGACTGTACAGTACACTGTGTGTGTGAGCAGTGTTCAGCAGAGACTGTACAGTACACTGTGTGTGTGAGCAGTGTTCAGCAGAGACTGTACAGTACACTGTGTGTGTGTGTGCGGTGTTCAGCAGAGGTTGTAGTGTGTAAAGTAACTGCTCGCTGTACAATCTCCAATGCAATTCCGTCAGTGACTGTCATTATGCCATGAACATGAGTTCTGCCGTTTAGAACGATTTAAAATGGATAATATATAAATTTAAAAAGTGTATATCGTATCTAACAGAATTATGCACCATGCAATCCTCGCTGTAGTTAAAGCACAGTATGCGCAAAGGAAGTGGTCAAAAGCAGCGCGCCCACTAAAAATATTTTTATTTTAATTCATTAAAAAAAAACGCTGTAGTTTCTGGATAATGATTTACTGTAATTTCAGTGCTTGACTCCATTACGCAGGGTGGCAAATTTAATCTAAATGTGGAAACTGAAATGTTCAAATTTAAAACAACTTCAAATCACTCCATTTACTTCAATACTTCACTAACTCCAGTAAAAGTGCATATTCATGTTCTGGAGCTCCTGTACGGTGCGCATGTTTACACTACATTTATTTTCCATAAATCTTATCGGGATGCGTGCGTGGAAAACTGAGTACGTGGCATGTTTCAGTGCCTAAACTAAATTATTTGCATATTTGTAAGAGCAACGTTGAACTGTACAAAACTGCATACGGCTACAAAAACATTTTAACTTCCATAACTAATGAAAATGTGATGAACAAATCAACATCCTGAATGAATGCATTGGTCGAGGCGCTGACCTGATGGCTTGCTCTCTCTGCGCTTTACGCACTTCAGGCTTCTGGTTCCTCTTGGCCAGGATCTCAGCCAGAGACGCGCCGGTAATCGCCCGCTGGAACTTCACCGCACGCCGGGTGCGCTTCTTAGACACCTCTTCCTAAAAGAGCAAACACACACACCAGAAATCAAGATTAGTTTCCAGTTACTCAGCATGCATTACACACATACACGGAAAACAACTGCCTTCAGAGTTAGGAATGAAGCCACATCCCAATTTAATTCCAGTCACATCGGACTAAGGAAATGTCTTTAAGGGCTCATAGATGTCTCCTGCTTAGCCATAATATCCCACAATCCTGTGCACACATCTGTCTGGTTGGTAAACAGAATAGAAGTGAATCTGAAGGAGCAGATAGTTAACTGTACTAAGCAGCACATTTCCTGGTTCAATTAAAGCTTGACTTCGTCTTTGAAAGCGGGTCCTGACGCGGTCCAGTTAAACAGCTTCTGCCTGAGATGCATCATGTGACTCTACAGAGACCTGCAGGGGTCAAACTCACAGACTGGCCCTTCTTGTGTTTGCGCCGGTACAGAACGGTCCAGTTGATCTGCCTGGGGTTCCTCTTGGACAGGAACGCAGACTCACATTTAGCATTCAGGAACTGGAAAACCTGTGGAAAAGTGTTTACTTTAGCATGACACTGACGTCACATCCATTCAGTTTACAGTCAAGTATCGTCTATTACACACTGTTACAGTCTCAGATGAGCATAGAGAAGCACTTCTTATTTTGTTTTTAATAGTGAAGCCAGCTGAAACACACACACACAGAGAGAGAGAGAGAGAGAGAGAGAGAGAGAGAGAGAGACACACGAGACACACACACACTGTTCAGTTCAGTCCGATCATTTGCTCCGGCTAGCGCTTCAGTTCGCTAACAGGCCAGTGCTACACTAAATAACCAAACTGAATACTGACAGACAAACATATTCACATCACAAGATGACGCAAGTCAATCATCGATAAATATCGAATAAAAGCAAAGCGTGAAATCAAATCTTCGTATAGTTTGTGTTTTACCTTTCCATCGATCCTGGCGTATCGCCGGCCATGACCGGGATAGATTTTATATCCACTAAAACTGCACAGATCGACCCTACACAAGAAATAAGAGTTATTACAAATTCATCACATTTACTGTTAACCTGTGAACACTTTTACAAACAATTTTCCACAATAACAGTTAAGATGTTAATAGATGAACACAGACTGCACTCACTTCATGGCGGCGTTTCAGATAGGGAAGAGGAAAAGGAATTGTGGGTAAGCGGTTTATAAAGGCGCTGATTTCACAACTGTAAACTACTTTTCAAAAAAATATATACATTTGATATACAAATATAACAAGCTATCTTATAAAAATATCCAAAATTATTATTATGTTGAAATTCATTTATCCAATCAAATAGACGATCGGTTGCCTGGCGGTGACTCAAGCGGGAAGTATGGCGGCGACTGACGAGGCGATCATCGCCGATCCGGTGGAGCAAATGTCAAATTACGAAGGTATGAGAAATAAAAAAAAACGATTAATCGATACGATTGATTAGATAGATATATACTGCAATATTTTATTTGCATACAGACACGGTAATGCTATCGTGCATCATGTTTAACATGCGCTCGTGACGAACTTGTCGTCCGATCAGTTTTTGTCTTGATGGGCAGAAATCTGAAATCTGCTGTTTTTACACTGACAGGATTTCATCTACTGTTTATAACACATCTGATAGGAAGAGCTTTATTTGATGTATTTGTACTGGATGTCGGTTATTGCTTCAGATTTCCTGTTTCTTCTTTAATCCATATTATTGATATTAATAAACCTCTGTCGATTTTATTTGATTTTTTTGGCTTTAGAATAATTCCTTTACATTGAAAGTGTATTGTTAGGGCACATATGTCTAGTCCATGAAGAGAGTTTCAGTGTTCTGTTCTGTTATTAAGGTCCTGGTTTATTAGACCTTTCAAATCAGGGTCTCCACAAACTGGATCCGAAGGTTTTCTGTCGGGGAGACTCACACACTCTTATTCTGGACCAGAACCACATCATTAAGCTGGAGCACCTGGAGCGTAATGAAGTTCTTCAGCAGGTGTGTTGTCTTTACATTGAACTGACGGCAGTGATTCGTTCAGATGAGTCTGTGTCACCCGTGTCTCCTCACAGCTGTCTGTGGCCTCGAACCGGCTGGTGCGCATGATGGGCGTCTCGAAGCTCACCGACTTACGAATTCTGAACCTCCCAAACAACAGTATCGGATATATTGAGGGGCTGAAAGATCTGGTTCACCTTGAATGGCTCAATCTAGCTGGAAACAACATAAAGGTTCTTTTCATACTACCATGTCATTGATTAAAAGGGAGGCCGTTTCTTCATCAGAATCTGTCTGTGTTTGTCCAGGTCATCGAGCAGCTTCACAACTGTGTTTCCCTTCAACATCTTGACCTGTCAGACAATAATATTTCTCACATAGGAGACCTCACAAAGCTCTCAGCTCTGAAGGTATTTACCATGTTCCTTGAGAGATGAACCTCACGTAGTCTTTCTCGTAATGAGTAAAGAGGAGTATTTTATGAAACTGATACCGTAAGTGATTTTTAAGACTCGTCTCACCCTTGTCAGACTCTTCTTCTGCATGGGAACAACATCACGACTCTCCGGACTGTTCCTGCGCACCTGCCGCCGAACCTCAGCGTCCTGTCGCTCGCAGAGAACGAGATCAGAGACCTCGCAGAGGTAGACGATACAAAACTCAACATTCTTGTTTTTCTTTATTGTTTTTTTTTTTCTGCTATGCATTTGTCATTAGTATTTCAGTCAATTTCACAAGTTAAAGTCACCATGAAATCAAAACTGACAATTCTTATTATTATAGAATATTTTATTATAAATGATTTATTGTCAAGTCAAGTCACCTTTATTTATATAGCGTTTTTACAATGCAAATTGTGTCAAAGCAGCTTGACAGTAATAATTGTCATGGCTGTACAGCAGCTCTTAAAGAAAATGGTGTCATTGTCCAGCTTAAATAAATTCAGTACTGATTCATTCCGTTGTAAAAATCAATAGTTGTTATTAATTTAGTTAATTTATCTGTATATTAGCACTGGAGAAAGCAGTGATGTAATCGTCCAGCTCAGGTCGGTTCGCTTACAGTGGCGTCAATGTAGGTCGATCAAAAACATTGTGCGCATCATTATTGTGTTAAACTCATAATCTTGAGTCAGAATATCTTCCTCTCACTGCTTCTCTTCTCTGATGACGAGGGCGGGGCGACCTGTCACTCACATGAGATCCACCAATAGCAAACCTCCACCATCCAATCAATTCCCCACAGACACAATCAAGCCCCGCCCACATTCGTGATCACATATTCCATTTCTTGCAGCATTAATTTTGTGTGATTATTAAAACGTGTACACAATTAATCATGCTCTTGACCCATAAATAAATCTCATAATAATGTATTTTTGCGTGCATCAGAGCCTTTCAGCTCCTACCTTCATGTTTTCTGCATGAAATCACACTCATGGAGAGCAGGGGGAATCTGAGCTCAGTAATTAGGGTTTTTCTACTGGCCCCACCAAAAGTGATCAGTTATTTATTTGATTAAATAGAGTATTAGAAAGTGAAACTTCGCAGGACAGCTTCACATTCATACATGCACGTTTGCACGATGGTCAGTCTTGCAGTTTAAACTAAAACTCATCCACGTATGTTAGCCAGCGAGATTATATTTAATTTATATGAAATTAGAGTAACAATGTTCAATATATAACACAACACTAGAAGTTTAAGTTTGTAGTTTTAACGCAACATCAATCACAGCTCGAAATACAGTGATGATGGGAAAACCCTCAATTTCTTTGTGTATCTAAATTCCAGGTGTCGTATTTATCCCCGTTACACCACCTGGAGCAGCTGTCCATCATGAGTAACCCGTGTGTCATGGCCACGCCCTCTCTGCCCGGCTGTGATTATCGCCCGTATGTGGTCAGCTGGTGTCTCCATTTGAAGGTGCTAGATGGATATGTCATTTCACAAAAAGAGGGGTGAGTTGGGTTTCAGTCTGTGTTTGAGTCCATCTTTTACTGTTTCGCTACACACCATTTTGTACAGACCCTACTGTCTGTCACACATTATTTTGCATTAATAGCGTGCAGAATGAGGGGATTTCATCAACTTCTAAACCAGTGGTTTTCAGTCCTGATCCTGCCGCTCCATCGCTCGGCTCGTTTTGTATGTAAAACTAATTGAACACCTGATTCAGTTCATCAGCTTGCAAGGAAAGAGCTTCATGAACTGAACTGAACTAAGGGTACATTTACTCGACAGCAATGTACTAAAAATTGATAAGTTCTTCCTTTGCATTTTTTGAGTACAGATGACAGTATTGTCACAATGATCCATGACTAAAACACTGTATTCTGCTGTCAGGCCAGTAGTTGGCGATGTCACTTTGTAAAGAAACACTGCCACTATAGACTAAACACGTAATATGCATGAGCCTGCCGTCACCGTTTTCACAGATTTGAGATCTTATAGTTTACAGAGACGGTCAAGATATAATTTTCAAAATCCTGTTTTCAAAAGTTTGCATTTTTGTGTAAATGAATGGGCAAAATGCATTAAAGTTCTCAGTGTGTCAGATAAGAGAGAAACAGACAAAACTGTTGTGGTGTGAGTGTGGTGGAGCGTCAGGACCAGCACTGAAAACCACCAGCATAAACATATATCTAACATTTAAGTAGTGTGAATAAAAGCATCAATTCAATCTGTTCATCATATAAAAGTGATCATATCTCTTAAGAAAATTTGGTCTAAACCGCTCAATTCAGATAGACTAGGTTTACAATCTCGATGAACTTTTTGAAGAGTCAAAGTGGTAGTTGTGTAGATCTCTCCGATTTCATTAAAGATCTTCATTTGTGTTCAGAAGATGAACGAACGTCTTGCGGGTTTGGAACGACATGACGGAGAGTAAATGGCAGAATTGTCATTGGTGGATCCTTTGAGATCTATCTGCGTTACTAATGACAACATGCAATGTTTCCAGACTGAAAGGAGAGTGGCTGTACAGTCAAGGTAAAGGCCGTGCATTTCGTCCCGGGCAGCATGCGCAGCTGGTCCGGTATTTGGCATCCACGTGTCCCCTGACCGCCACAACTGCCTTAAAGTCTGCGGAGGATGCTAAACTTGAGAGAATCCTCAACAAGCAAAGGTAGAATCACAGCAAACCTGATCATCAGTGTGTGTTAGATTCGATACACATCACGATACTGAACTCACGATAAAATATTATTGCAATACTTCAAGACATATGGTGAAAGGTTAACAAAAAGGTTACATATATTAGTAGTTTAATGTAGTACTGACACTAAAACTAGAACTTACATTTTTTTCTCACAGTAATTTTCATTTTGTGTGAACCATACACAATACATATTGTCACCATCTACAATACTTGTTGCATTTTTATATTGCGATATATTGTTACACCCATAGTGTGTGTGTGTGTGTGTGTGTGTTTGTCGGGGTGTCTGCAGACAGCATCAGAGACAGCTGCAGCAAACGCGTCTCTGCTGGTCCCAGAGTCCATCTCGGCCCACGCATCTAGACGTGCAGCAGTGGCGTGACCACAGGAGCAGAGATGATGATGATGATGATGATGATGATGTCATCGCTCAGACAGGTCAGATGAGTCTTGCACAGTTGTGTCACTTGAATGTGACCTGTATGTATGTCTGCAAATATCTGTGTCGCATTCACCAGCCACCTGGAATCCCGTTTAGCGGGCTCAGTCTTCAAGAACAAATTATGCCTCCGCCTGCATTCTCGACTGATCTACATAATTCTTTCAGTGAATCAGGCGGTAGATATGCAGCGAAACACTGGGCTTTTATTGGCCACAGTTCATTCTTCGTGAATCTCAGCGTTTTTAGTGTCATTTTCTCCTGTAGTGATTCTTCTCCATTATGATTGTAGATGTGGATCCAGGAGTTCAGGTAAATGCGTGGATGGGCGCTGTGTCTTCACCCGCCGTCGCTGCTGTCCGGCTTCCACCCGCTGCTCAGGACCGGATGATTGTGGAGGATGTGCAGACTGATGAGGAGAAGCTTCATGGGAGTCTGCTGTCCTCTGAATCTGCCTTTTTGCCCTTTAAGCCTGCTGTTCATCCTGCTTCAGCTCCTGACAGCGGCGAAGAGGAGTTTGACGATTCCCTGGCTCCTCCCACATCCACTCAGCGCCGCCCATCAGAGGAAGAGACAGTGGGCAGAGCTGTCCTCACCTCTCGGACACATGGATCAGATGGTTTGGACCAGCTTTGTCACACTGATGGAGCGGCAGACGGGCAGCGGCATGCGTTGAATGGAGATGCCGTGTTACAGAACAGTTCTGTGGAGGATTGTGAGTGGACTGGGATGCAGAAAGCTGCTGTGCCGCAGTGTAAAGTGAGACCGTGTGAACCACATGACGCGGCTGTAAGGATCCAGTCTTGGTGGAGGGGTCACTGCACACGCCACTGCCACCCACAAGCCAAAGAAGTGCGTGCCGAGATCCGCCTGCGTAGGATGCAGGATCACATCGTCCACCTGAACGCAGAACTGGAGAGGTGAAACCCTTCACCGTTACACACGAAGGAAAAATGATTCCAAAAGTCAGAAAGATTTACTGAATGAAGACCGATGGAAAAAGTTTTATCTTACAGATGCTGAATCATTCTTGTATTTCTGTGAATCGCTGTTTTCTTCCACTTGTCTGATTAGTCCAAACTCTAAGACAGCTTCAGCAACAACACAAGCTTAAACAGTGTAAGTATTTCCCAGTAACTCTTATGTTTTGTAGGGTGCGCAAGCAACAAGAAGAAGACCGACTGCAGAGACGTGTGCAAGAAGAAGCCGTGAAGTTCCTGTGGAAGCAGGTCAGTATGACCAAGATTACCAGATGAATACTCCCGTTATCTCAGCTGGGAAATAAATGATGGGTGACCAAAAGAGTCTTGCCAGTATGTGTGAAGGAACAGAATGCCAAAAGCTGGATGAGTGAGGACTTGAAATGGAGGAGTATGCCATATTAAAGCTAAATATATTAGCTAACTAGTCCGTAGAAAATATCAATTTACTGTTAGTGTTTGTCTTGTTTCTCCACTGACAGTTAGAAAGAACGGTCTTTCTTTAGGCGGCATTAATCTGGCCTACAATAAAATAGTAACAATTTCAACTCAAAACTGTATCTCATGTTGTGTAATAAATGGGATAATGTACATTCATCTGGTCAATATTATGAAAATAAACCCAACAGTCCTAATTAAACCCTGTTGGGCTTATTTTGTGATCATCTGCCTTTACACGATCTTGAGAAAAGCTCCTGTACCGTTCAAACACGAGAATACTTCAGAGGCGCCTCTGATATCATTCATGATCGTTCATCTGTTCCTCACATTAAACCTTCAAGATGGGGAAATATTAGGGACATCGATACTATATTAATATATCGTACAGCCCCAGAGACGATCGTCCAAGATCTCTACCAGTTCACACATTTCTACCAATTAATCATGTCTAATGCTAATCTGAAAAAAAAAAAAAATTTTCTCTTGCGCAAAACACACTTTATGGTTGATAATTAATATTTATGACTGGTACAGTTGACCATTTTGGCTTCTGTGACTGTTTATCAAACAGCTTCAGGCCGTGCTGGAGTGGCAGTCGTCTGTGAACGAGCGGCTCAGTGCGGCGCAGAGCTCTGCATTAAATCCCAGCATTCCTGCTGCAGCTCCTCTCCGCACTGAGATCTCCATCCCGGAGTCTGGATTTCACTCCCCTGGAGAGCGGCAGGCAGTGCTGGACACCAGCCGGAGTAGCAGCGTCACTGCCGGATCTCCGGAGACAGTGACGGCCGCTGGAGACAGTCAGGACGGCAGCCTGTTGGAGCAGTACCTGTCATCCGTACAGCGACTGGAGGAGGAGGAGGAGGAGGAGGAGGAAGGAGCAGGAGACCGAACAGGAACGCCACAAGATCCACCTGATCTCCCTCCTCAGGGAAAACAAGAGCTCTTGTCCTGACCTGAGGTGTTACAGGACATCACATGTTCCGTCAGACTGATGTGACCCTCTTGTGGTCAGAGCTTTGTCTGTTCTTGAAGATCATCACTGACTTCATTCAACATGACGACACGTAGCCTTTGACCCCCACATCACATTAATGTTGTCAGCAGTCAGACACTGATTGAACAGGGTCATGTGACTGCCTTTCTAACAGTGTAGCTCATTTTCACTGTTGGAATATCAGTAGACAGCGTTCCGTTAAGAGTCGGTGACGTACTTCACATCTCGAGCTCGTTCAGTGCACTTACCAGTAGACTTCCTCATTAAATGTAAAGCCTGGACAACACAACCAGAAATAGCCTTGAACTGTAGAGGAGCATGTTGGTACGTGGAATAAATGGGAATTGATTTGATAGTTTGAACCTGTTGAAAGTTTAATAGCCATTATTATAAACATTTGAATGTGTGCATCTGAATATTTACAGTATGTGCTGCAGCGAGTGTGGCATATGCAATAAGTGTTAATTTATTTCAGATTTTTATTCTTTTTTTCTATGTCGTATATTTAACAAAACATTTTTGTAAATAAAGTCTTACTTTCCTTCACCGTTGTGGTCATTTCCATCAAAAGGTTAGAAAGAAAACATGTTTTTGTCCTGCACCAAAATCTGATTTGTTGTGATTTTTTTATTATTCATTAATAACATCACAGACCTAAAAGGGAATAAACCATGAACATTGCTGCGTCTACAGGACGAGCTCTACACTCAGCAGGTGCACAGGAGGTCAGAGGTCATACGCACTCCGTCTCTAGCCGATGTAACCCCATCCATCCAATGGGTGCATATCCGAAAGGCTGCGGATCCGGATGGCGATCCAGGCCGAGTTCTCAGAGCTTGTGTTTTCACAGACATCTTCAGTCTCTTCCTCTCTCGGTTTCCATTAGTCTGAGGTTGCTCTGACAGCATCTTCAGAAGGTAAGAGAGAAGAAAAGCTGATCAGAGACTGTGTTGCCACTGTACTCACTGCAGTTCTCAAACCGTGGCATCCGCTCCACTGATGAAGTCACTGCTTTCACCCTAAACGCTGCTCGGCCACCTGAACAATAAGAGCACTCGTGTGAGAACGCTGTCTGTGGACTTTGGGTCAGCATGCAGTACAATAGAGCCTGCTGACCTCGTCGTGAAGCTCTGGACCTGAACAGATTTCTGTGTAACTGGATCCTGGACATCAGAATGGGCAACATTATCACCCGCTGACCCTCGACACTGGTGCTCCTCCACTCCTGCTCTCTCTGTACACATGACTGCAGCTTCACACGGATCCAGTGTCACCGTCCAGTTCTCTGGTGACCGGATCACTGACAGCGATGAGACGGAGAGGAGGTGTGAGTCCAGCACAGTGTCTGTGTGTCCTTATGATCAGGTATGATATGATGATATATAATGAGCCCCACACCAGCAAATCAAGTCTTCAGGATCGCTGGACAATCACAGGAGGGTCTGATCAGGTGGAGCAGTGGAGTAATTCACACTAGCACCACTAGATGGCGCTCATCCCTCGTCACTACAGCACCACCATCACCGACTTTATTCTTGTGACTAATTTAATATGAATAACTTGTTCTTGCGCTGTTTCTTCGTATGTGATGTCAGATAGACTACGCGGATTCGTTCATTTACACTGTCGTGAGTTGTAGATGTGGATTATCTGGTTCCTCAGATCTCGATGGCGAAGATCTTTTCACTGATCAGATTCACACAGGCTCGCATCTGAAAACAAGAGATTGGGAATCTCTCATAATGTTGTTTCAAAGATATTTTAATTACCTATTGATTTTGAGTGCTGCTGCGTGTCATCCTGAAGTGTTGACGAAGGCGTGTCGTGACGTCACAGCGCTCGTCACCCGCAGATAAATTCCTCCGTCAGTGTTGCGTCGCGTCATTCAGATCAAACTCTCACACGCGCGTCACCGCGAGAGAAAATGATTATTGACAGACTTTCTGAGGAATTCTCGGGTCTTCTGGACCGGGACACCGATGTTATGACGAGTCCGGTCAACCTGTGGTCATTCTACGGTTGTTCTTCTCCAACAGAACCGAATCTGTCAGCCGGATCTCCGAACTCTGATTCGGATCAGAGCTGGAGCGATGCGGGTAGCCCGCGAAACAGCTTCAACGGTAGGAAATAATGAATCATTATTAATAGATTAATATAATTAATAACGAATCATTATATTTCATTTTAATTAAGTAAAGTGCACGGAATTCAGGAAATCAATGTGTTGGTGAATAAAACCTATAGCGTAAACTACTGACAAGTTTTTTTTCCAAGACTGATCATACCTTTTTTTTTTTTAATTCATTTACATAAAAAGGTAGATTTTGCTCATTTAAATCAGAAAAGTATAACTGATTACCACTTGACTAAGTGAACTGCTATCTAGTCAAACTAGTTCTTAAGATTAAGATTAAGTTCTTAAGAGCATTATTGGCTGTTTATGCCGCTGGATTGTCAAAAGCCACACGATGTGATTCAGAGAAACTACTTTAATCGGCTTTCAGAGGAGCGTAATTAAAGTAAAGATTTTAATTTTCTTCCGAGCAGAAGATCCGAGCGCGCGCAGACAGAGTCGGTATCAAGGTGTGCGCGTGAAGAACACCGTCAAAGAGCTGATCATGCAGAAACGTCATCACGAGATACAGGTACAGGATTATGTCGTTATATCAGATTTTATGTTGAGTTGCATCCACAGTGCTTCATCTCATATTGTATTATGAATTAACATAATTATTTGCTTCTTCACAGGCTCAGCAATATCAGATTGAGAGTGAATGTCCAGGTAAGTTCTTCAGTGCGGGGAAATAGTGTCAGGAAGTTGGTTGTCAAACATTACTGGAAAATAATTTTCCGTCTCATTATAGCTATAACCCATTTGCTGCAGAGGAAGAGGGAAGCGGAGAATCTGTCCCACTCTCCTGTGAAACGAATGCGAGCCGCAGATGGAAACGTCATGGTGTGTTTTAATCCTCAGTTTTATATACGGTCTCTCTCACTGGATCATGTGACATCGTTCTTGGATTCGAATGGAAAAAGATCTGTGTTTTGTGTTCTTCTATGTTATACAGTTTAATAAGAATCATAGCATACAGTACAGGTAATTGTAAATAATTTTTAGGAATAAAAATGAAAAAAAAAAAAAACTACACAAGACAACAACGGGCCCAAACAACTTCCTACTTCCTCATGCCGGGATTTAACAGTGAAATAGCAGCGGGAATAAATGAATGAATAACACTTTAGTTTAGTTAGTTATTCTCACTTTGAACTAGTTGCTTACTAGCATCATATTACTAGGATATTGGCTGTTTATTAGTACTTATAAAGCACATATTAATGCCTTATTCTGCATAGCCTTATTCAACTCTCTTAATCCTAAACTTAATTTTCTTACTAACTATTAATAAGCAGTAATTATGAGTTTATTGAGGCAAAATTCATAGTTAACAGATAATAGTGAGAATTGGACCCTAATTTAAAGTGTGTCCAGTGAATGTTTATAACTAAACCGAGATCCTGAGGGTCTAAACTGAAACTCAGATTGGAGAGAATGGGAACTATCCATTATTTTTGTTACTATTGTACTGCGTTTGGTGCAGAGTTTCCTGGGAGCTTCACAGTCCTTTTCATTAACTGTGTCTAACCCTCGCTCTGTTTCCGGTCTCTCCTAGTCTCCACGTGTCCAAGATGAGAGCATGTTTTATGGAAGTGAGATGCTGGAGGACATCGGTGAGGTTCTGTCCATCGAGTCTGTGACCGTGAGAGGATGTCCAGCGCCAGTGTGTCGTCCAGCTCAGCATCAGGAGGCTCTTCTGGCCCCGTACACTGAAGCTGAGAACCGCACGTTCACCGACTGCTGTCTGCTGCTGCCCGCGCAGGGCACTTACACGCCCTCCCTCCAGGAACTGGGCTCTCAGCACGCACAGGCTCCATGTGACCGCAGACGCCCCAGTGTCCTTCTTCCAATGGCAGATCCAGCAGGAAGAGGAGAGAAACTGGCTGCTCTGAGCCCTGCGGAGCTCATCGCCAGAGACGGGGACGGAGACACGTGAGTAACCGCAGCTTTTACTGATGTGCTGATGTCCAGACCTCCGCTAACAGTGCATCTCAGCTGGAAATAGAGAATCATAGGCTGTTGTCTTTAGAGGAGCGTGTCAAAGAGCCGTGGAGTGACTGTTGACTGATTCGCAGGTTCTTGCACATCGCAGTGGCTCAGGGCAGAAGAGCGTTGGCATATGTGCTCGCCAGAAAAATGGCCGCCATTAACATGCTGGACGTGAAGGAACACAACCAGCAGGTAAAAAAAAATCACTCCCATTTAACCGATGGGATTATCTGTGAAAGCTTGCAAAGTTCTCAACACTGACATGATCATACCTGTGAACACACCCTGTTATTAATGCTGTAATTTCTTGCGATGACTCACCTGATCTCATGCTTCCTCCAATCAGAGTGCATTCCAGGTCAGTGTTGCTGCAGATCAGCACCTGATTGCACAAGACCTGCTTTCAATCGGAGCTGAAATCAACACCATGGACTGCTGGGGCCGATCCCCGTTACACGTGTGTGCTGAGAAGGGCCACGCCCCCACACTGCAGGTACTTCCTGTTACTGCCTTTGGCTGGATTTAAATCCACACTACTGTTTGTTAGCCGAGTGCATGCTGGTTTGGCTCTAATGTTACGAGATGATGTCGGTCATCAAACCGAATCAAACTCTTTCTGTTCGCACTGCAACTGAATTGAACCTCAGACAGGAGTGTCTCAGCGGACCGCCGCTGCTCTCAATCGCTCCTGCTCCCGCTTTCGAAACGCTCTTAAAGACTTCTGTGCGTCGATCGCTGTAGCCAGTCAGCAGACATATGTGATGAGCAAGTGAACGCGACCAATCAGAGGTGTTTACGAATCTGCTCAAAGCATCACTTTTTTAAAATTTCAGTACCGACTTGGTATCGAAGTCAGTACTTTTGACAACACTAATCTGAAGTACGGCGGCAATTGAAATGAATCGAGACGCTGCCTTGAGGCTCTGCACCAGATGAATTAAGAGAAGAAACTTCTAGTTTCACAATGCTAACCGTTGATACAATATTAGCACGCTTAAATGCTCTAATAAATTGACGCGTCGAACTCGCTGATCAACTAGTCAGCGTTCCTGGCCCCACCTAACCCTTCAACCGTGAAGAATTTGTACAACACAGTATTTCCTTGTTAGCCTGCGCATGCGTCAGTGAGCCGCTGTTTTTCCTCTTGTCATTATCTCATCATCTATCAACAGTCCTTGATGTTTTTATTTAACCAGGCGCTCGCTGACTTCCTCATAACACGCTCGACTGATGCGCATTTCCTCAAAAAACGGCACGCAACGCTGGGGAAAATTTCCCTCGACCGGCCGCACAACAAAACCCTCTTTGATAAGAGTGGAAAACAACAGATCGACATGCCTGCGCTTCTGTCAGCCATTAACTGCCGACGGGTCGCGGCACGCAGACGTCGCGGCTGTCGCTTCATGTTGAGATTTGTTTATTCTTTTGAGCTTTCTTTGGAATTGCGCAAGTAAATAACTCACTGTTTCCCTTCAGGCTGTCCAGAAATCCATGGTGACGAGTGGGCGACGGGTCAATGTGGAGGTGGTCAACTATGACGGTCAGTCCACCTAACCTTGATCTGTCCTGGTATTTTAATAAATTCGTCTACAGAACATTAAACCTGGCTCTAAACTTGTGTTGGTAGGCCTCACACCTCTGCACGTGGCAGTCCTGTCCCACAATGCCGTGGTGCAAGAGCTGCTGTGTGGCGGGACGCCCCCCTCCGCTCAGAGTCCGGCTCTGCTGCAGAAGAGGAAGCTGCTCTCCGAATGCATCGCCACCCTGCTGCTCATGGGCGCTTCGCTGGAATCCAAGGTGAGCGAGGTTCCGCCGCCACTTCAGGCGCCATTGTGTCTGATGTTCCCAAATCACTCGTTTTCTCCGTGTTTCAAACAGGACCGTAAAAGCGGCCGCACCGCTCTGCACATGGCTGCCGAAGAGGCCAACATCGAGCTGCTGCGTCTGTTTCTGGATCAGCCCAGCTACTTCTCTGTCATAAACGCAAAGGTTAGTGAAGAGTGATCCGCGGCGCACGTTCCCTGCCCTGCACTGGGCCATCATGTGACCGCTCGCTGTGTGATGTCATCCGCAGGCGTTCAACGGGAACACGGCGCTGCACGTCGCCAGCGCTCTGCAGGGCCGCCAGGCTCAGGTGGACGCGGTTCGGTTGCTGCTGAGACGAGGGGCCGATCCCAGCGCCAAGAACCTGGAGAACGAGCAGTCGGCCCAGCTGGTGCCCGAGGGTCCACTGGGAGACCAGGTCAGAGAACCCTCCACATTAACCCCGACTCCTCACGCCGTGTTAAACCAGAGAACGCGTTTTGTTCACGAAACCGGTCTGAGCGGTTCAGTCAAAAGAGCCTCAGGCTGCGTGACTCACTGATGCCGTGGAACTTTCCACTGACCCGTTTTCTTCCTCTGTCTTCTCCGCAGGTGCGTCGGATCCTGAAAGGTAAAGGAGCGCCGTCCCGCTCCTGAGCCACCGTCCCCGTTCTCCCTTAGGAATCGCTGTCAGTCAGGCAGTCCGGTCTGTACAGATTCATTTGCCACTCCAGGCAGATGTCGGTTGTTTCTATGAAACAGTCTTATCATTGTTCACTACTGAGTAGTAGACGGCACAGGAAAGTGAGAGCGACACTTCAGAGAATCTGCCTGACGGTAGAAGAGGAATCTAATGAATAAGTCGGGTCAGGCTGGATCGTTCCAGAAGTAATAATAAACAGAAAACACTACGTTAAAGAGACAGGAAGTGAAGCGTGTTCATCCAGATTCAGTGAATCTTCTTCTGTCAGTAGCAGAACTGAAGTGTTGCATTTGGCTCTGGTGTGTAAAGGGTTGTAAACTATAATCTTCAAACTGTATCCATATTGTTATTATTATTACTCAGAAGGTTTGCGTGTTAAACATTAATAACAGTCTTTACTTGAGATGGTAATCAGGAACTTTTAAACCAGTTGGACCAGAACGTCCTTGATTCTTGACTTAAGGCGTGTTTCAGCATGTCACTTTAGGACTTTCTTCCATTGATGATTAACTTTTTTGTGAGGTCATGTGATTCTCTAGAAGTCCTCTAATTCTCCTGGATTAATATTCAGACGAGTCAGTTTGATTGAAACTGTTATTCTCAGGATCCGCAGTAAAATAGGGTTAAAGGTGTTTCTTTCTTTATGAAAACAGATTTTAGCAGCTCTGTATGATTTTGCTGACGTTCATGTTAATGGGGTGAGCGTTTAGTGTTCTGTGTGTATTATGGCACGAGTGGCTTCGTGTTTCTCTGCAGGTCACTTGATATTCTGTAAGTTTGAACTGTCAACTGTAATTCAGTCTTAAATAAAGTTTCCTTGTAGCGTCCTCTGTTCTCACCAGCGTTTCAACTTTCACCAGAGAGACTAAAGCAGAACAAAAGAGCAGAAAACTGATCCAGACCAGGAAATAATCGCACTGAAGATCTGTTCAAAACAAGCATACTTCTCAACACGACTAACAGGAATTAGGAATTTAAAAAAGACCAGAAAAAAGCCAGTAACAGAACTTTTAATAGTACTAAAAGTGTTCGTCACAGCTGCTGTGAAACTTTGACCTTTAAATGTCTATAGATTCATCACAGCAACAAAATTCCACATTCATTTACATACAATAGACACGGAATACACCGAAAATAGATTTGAGAAGTATATCCCAGGTGAATCCCTCACTTGTGTAAGTTTTATTTTTACAAGAGGGAAACACGATTAATATGTCATTGTAGAAGAGACGGAAGGAAGGTTTCCTCATATTCTGAGCGCGGAGAGTCTGGTGAAACTCTACAGGACTTTTGGGAACCGTTGTAGTCAAATGAAGCGCCTGTCAATCATCATCGGCTGGAACCTCGACTTCTGCTTTTCCTTCTACTGTCACATTTCTTGTGTCTATAAATAATCTTTTGAAACGTGAAACCACAATATTCTCATCATTCAGTGAACCTCAGGTTTCAATAACCCGAGCAGTGACTCTCATCAGAAATCCCCTCACACTCAACAAGATTTCGTTCAGCGTCAGTGACTGTGTGTTTCATAAGGAATATCTTGTATGATGTGAAGGAGGTTACAAAAAAACTGACAGAGATTATTGAAATCACGATTGTCTTCTGAGAATATGAAGTTGTTATGGTCAACAGCAGGTTCATCGGTCAGTGTTTTTAAAGTGTGTTCAACCACTGACCGATCGATTTCTCTTTCACTTTTCTGAATGTTCACCCTGACTGTCTATGCCGGTTAAAGCAATGGTCAAAAAGTCAAACTCACAGTTAACAACAGATTATCAACTTCTCTACATGTGCAACTCAAACTCAAACTAGTACTGGAGACGAACAGGAGGTTCAGCTTCACTGTCGAGTGTGTTAGTGTGGCGTTCAGAGCAGATCCTGAATCCTGACCATCTAAAACTTCTTGCGTCTCACGTGTCCAGAGCCGACAACAAACTTTTTGCCACACTTGCCAATGGCCGGTGACTTAAAATTACCGGGCCAAAACTATTTTTACCAACCTTGAAACAAAAACAGGCTGTTACGACACCAATATTTTAGACACTTGTGAAACTTCACAATCCTCCTATTCCCATTTCAGTAGCACAGCTAAAACTACATTGAATCATTTGGCAGACCCTTTTATCCAAACTACTAATATTTTAATAGCTTACTTTTTTGAAGACAAGTCAACAGTCAGTAACAAAATACGACCCTAACAAATGATCAAATGACAAACAAAAGCACAAATAAATTCAAAGCAACAAAGATACAAATGAAATAAACAGAGCTTTTCAGGCAGGTCTAACAGTAGATTACCGGTGCAGAAATGTAATAAAGTAGGCTAATCAAATAAATGAACCTTCTTCATATCCTTGTTAAAGTTCAGGAGAAGGGTTTCTGCTGTTTGGTTAACACTACTAACAGACAACAGCAGGATTATTAGGACGCTGTCACTTTAAGAGCAAATGCTCCCAGGATCATGTTTTCTTTCTCAACTGAAGACATAACGGACTGTTTACTAGGATACTTGCCGAGACGGGCGTTTTTTGACATCGTTTTGTGTGGATTTGTTGTTCAAGCACAGGAAGGCATTAAAAGAGCCCAAATTAGTATTTGCGCACCGTATGAGACGTGTTTTTCATGGCGGATGTTTGTGTTAGTGATGATTCCCTTTCGCCCGTTCTTTCAACACTGACCGTCAACTGTACAGAGCGTCGTTCATGTTCTCACAACACTGCATTGTTCAATTTCATAAAAATGTTACTGGCCACTGGCAGTTTCATATTTCGTTACTCACAAACACCGAGTTTTACTCGCAGTGGCGCTTGTTTCTGATGGAGTAGTTTGGTGTGGAGAAACGGATTAGTCGAGTCCCATCGACATATTGCCACATTATTGTGATCTTTTTGTGGTATTTTTTATGTTGTACATTCAATAAAAGCCACTGCCAGAGTATAATTTCGTGGTCTTGTTTTCTTCTCCAGTGTCTGAGAGGCTCCACATTAAAACAGCCTCATTTATTAAAGCTGCTCCAAGTCTGATCCGCTGGAGATTTCTAAACCAAAGTCCATTTACATCCTTCACTACATGAGCAACTTTCCCACAACGTTACAGCTTCACTGGATTAAAGAAGACGCTTGACGAACTAATAATCAAAATCATTAACAGAATTATCATCGATAAACACAGGAAGGTTTCTCTACAGGCTCCTCCGATCACACTCACATTAAAACATGATTTTTAGATTTCAGTGTTTGTTATTGTTCAGGTTTTTTGTTCCATGATCAGATCAGACTGAACTGAGATCAGCCGCAGCTCCACTGACACACTGGGAAGTCCCACTTCCTCCTGCAGGTGCTTGTACTTCCTGTCCTGAGTCGGATTCCCAGCACTCGAGTGTCATCAGCCACAACTGATGTCTTTATATAGATTATTGGACTTGAATATTCATGGACACACAACCAAACGCTGAATTTGTCAAACAGTAATGTCGCAAATAGTTCATAACTCAGATGATGTTTCAGTTCTAAGATGAATGGCAGAAATATTATTTTTCTTCAAGTTAATGTACTGTATAAACACATTAGACTCCCTCTCTGTCAGTGACCTTTGACCCGGTGGTGGAATGTCCAGTGTTGCCGGTCGGTCAGAGAACGAGGGTACACAACACTGCAATAGAAACTCAAATGACCGTTGTTCTGAAAGTGACCGTGATCGTCACGGCAGCTTCACAATCATTCTGTCAATGTTTATAATACTTTAATGGCTTTCAGTCACATGGAGCTGTGAAGCAGAGAAACGCCTGTGGAACTCTCAGTGTGCGATTCTAATCGACGAATCGATATATGGTGACCACTACAAAAGAAAAGTCCCTCGGTTTCCCTTTTCATCAAACTATATGAGTGTTCCTGAAACATCCGGGAGAATGAAACTGCGGTTTCAATGGACACAGATTGAGTAAGTCGACGTGTCTCAGCGTGTCGGTGGTCACAAACACTTTCATTCTTCATTTCTCGTTCTTCAGTCTTTATAAACTCGATACGCTGAGCCTGATTTCACCAAGTACAACATGTTCCTGGATCAGCATTAAAATCCCCCAATCAGATTTGAGGGACATGTTTACAGTTTAGGCTTTCAGTGTTCAGTGCTTCTGCATCCGTGTTTTCACCATCATTTCACCTGATTTCAGGGAGACGTTATGGGTTCGGGTTAGGCTTACATTTTCAGACAGGAATGTTGAGTCACTCGGACAACAAACAGATTCCCAGCGTTCATAAAGATTGGGATGATCTGAATGATCACATGAAGGAAAAAACACCTGATTCAGTGATTCATGTTGGTGAAGGTTTTAGAATAAGCATCAGGATTAACATTGATAAATTAAAAAAACAAAACAAATCAAGACCAACAGGACTGAACAAACATCCCTGATCACTGTAATATAATCACAATCACTCCAGCGTCTCATAATAAAAGACAGTTTAATTTTAGACCTGAACCAACATTAAACATTAATAACCAAAAAACTTCCACATGAGAGTCTTCATTAAAGTTAAACCTCAATTATTAAACTTATATCCATCCAGTTCAAACGTGAAAGGTTGAAATACCATCTGTCTTCAAAAAACAAAACGCTGTGAACTATTTGTTTGCATTAAACTTCGCTGATAAACTGTTCAAGTGATCGAGTCCTGATCATCTGCGCTCGAGTGACGAGTGTGTGTGAGTGAGTGTGTGAAAGTGAGTGTGTGTGTGTGTGTGTCAAGTCAAGTCAAGTCATCTTTATTTATATAGCGCTTTTTACAATGCAGATTGTGGCAAAGCAGCTTTACATTAATAAGAAAATGGTGTCATTGTGCAGCTTATTCTATATATTATTGATTCATTCCGTTGCAAATATCAGTAGTTATTAGTCTAGTTCATTTATGTATATCAGCACTGCAGAAAACAGTGACGTAATCGCCCGGCTCAGCTCAGTTCGCATACAACGGCGCAAATGCAGGCATATCAAAAACACTGCTGAATATCAAGCAAGTGTCCCCAACTTAAGCAAGACAAAGGAACCAAAACTCCAACAAATGGAGAAAAAAACCTCGGGAGAAACCAGGATTAGTCGGGGGGCCAGTTCTCCTCTGGCCAACAGTGAACACTTGTCCGATACTCAGGCAGAGTTACGGGTCATTAAACCCATTTGGAATCGCAACAGTCAAAATATTTAATCTAGTTCCATCTAGTTTAAGATCTTTTTGATCACGCCGGTATGGGACGGTTTGTTGGGATATGTGCCACTGACTGATGAGTCGGTAAGGTCTTAACAAAGGATGAGCTAGTTAACACAGTGTGTGTGTGAGTGAGTGTGTGAGTGTGTGTGTGTGTGTGAGTGAGTGAGTGAGTGTGAGATGTCTCCCTCTGCTGTGGCTCAGCGTCACTGCAACTGTCGTGCTGTTTTACGGCAGTGTGGCACGAGCACGCGCGCGTTTCGCTTTCCGGCAGTGTGGTATTGCTAGAGGAAGATGAGGAGGAAGATGTCTGAATCTCATGCCGAGGCGGGAAACGAGATGCCGAATAACAAAAAACAGAAATTAAGCAGCGATGAGAACAGCAACCCCGATCTGTCTGGAGACGATAATGTACGTTAGTCGAGTGTGTTTGATTTGTGTGTTTGTGCTGCTGCTCGTGACTGAAATTTCTCTTTGTTTGTTGTCGCGTGTTTCTCGTCAGCGCAAGAATCACCTCATGATTTGATGTTATTACACATGTGATTGTGTCCCTGTCTGGAACAACTTCAGAATAATCTGACTGGCTTCAGTTAGTGAAGTTTCGTGTGTTTATATGATGAAGATGAACTCAGTGAATCTCACTGTAAATACCCCGAACAACAACAACAACATCATCATCATCATCATCACCGGCTCTGTGTCTGTTCAGGGTGTCTCTATTACATGGTTATTCATGAAGTTCTGCTCAGGTTGATTCTCTCGCATGTCTTCTCAAAGTGTCTTCATTCATCCTTTATCAATCTGTTGTTCCTGTTTTCCCAGGATGATGCGGTCAGTGTTGAAAGCGGCACCAACCTGGAGCGGCCGGACACTCCGACCAACACGGCCAATGCCCCGGGCAGGAAGAGCTGGGGCAAAGGGAAGTGGAAGTCCAAGAAATGCAAATATTCCTTCAAGTGTGTCAACAGTCTGAGGGTAAGAGAGCCTGTGGTGTTTCTGGAGTGTGTGCTTGTGCGGAAGTCTTGACGCTGAAATGTGACGCGTGCAGGAGGATCACGGGCAGCCGCTGTTCGGAGTTCAGTTCAACTGGCACAGCAAAGAAGGAGATCCGCTGGTGTTCGCAACGGTCGGCAGCAACCGGGTGAGTGGAAGTCTGTCACCCGCTATTCCTTAAACACACACACTCACTCACGGCTGTGTCTTGTTCCCGCAGGTGACTCTGTACGAGTGTCATTCTCAGGGAGAGATTCGTCTGCTGCAGTCGTACGTCGACGCTGATGTATCCTTTCTTCTGTCTGTCGTTCAGAGAGCCACCGCTGTTGTTTGTTGTTCCCTTCACTCTTGCTCTGTTTAGGCAGACGAGAACTTCTACACCTGCGCGTGGACCTTCGACACGAGCACCAGTCACCCGCTGCTGGCCGTGGCCGGGTCGCGCGGCATCATCCGCATCATCAACCACATCACCATGCAGTGCGTCAAAGTGAGTGCGAATGGACGCCAATGCGCGCTAAAGGCTCATCGGTGGAAGCATCCGTGTGTCGTCTGCTTCTGCGTTCATGTTGACACGGATTTCTTCTTTTTGTCCGCAGCATTATGTCGGCCATGGTAACGCTATCAACGAACTCAAATTTCACCCGAGGGATCCGAACCTTCTGCTGTCAGTCAGTAAAGGTAATGACCTCAGAGTGGACAGACGCAGTGTGTTCAGCGCTCAGCGCTTCATTGTGTGTGTGTGTGTGTTCAGATCATGCGCTGCGCCTCTGGAACATCCAGACAGACACTCTGGTGGCCATCTTTGGAGGCGTGGAAGGCCATCGTGACGAGGTCTTGAGCGCGGTGAGTTTAAGAGGCTTGTGCTTATTAAAGTTCACTGCAGTGTTCGTATGTAATTATAATAAAGACTTTCCCACACTGGGCTTAATGCTCTAAATGCTCACATTTTGCCACCGTTTTTCCTGCGGGTGCAATCAAAATGTGTTCGCTCTCGTGCTGGCGCGACCACGAAAGCGCGCTGCTCATTTGTGCTCCGCGGACCGTAAACCCGGTCGGTTAATGTCAGTGCAGCGCGAGCTGGAGCTGCTCGTGAGCGCTGGGAGATCCAGTGAAGAGAACGTTTGAATTCACCTCAGAATCAATAACGTCGCTGCGATCGACTGAGAGGCGTTCAGATTCGACACCATTAACCGCAGATATATGATCAAACAGTGCTGGCGTGGAAACCAGTGTGTTATAGAGTTAAAGAGGACTTTCAGGAACTTTCTCAAACTTCAGTGTGTTTAATGTGGTAACACTGACCATGGAAGTTTGGCAGGAATAGTATAAAATGCTTCACACATATTTTCCCAGCACTTCAAAACTAATTTAAATATTATTTTTAATGTGATGATTAAAAACATTCTTTGTTCATCCTTCATAGACGACCTCCGTTTATAAAACTTCAAGTTTCACTTATTTAAAAATAAAGACATTAAATTCCCATTTCCACTCCCTAATTTACATATTTCAATCATTTTCCTTTTTAATTCTTGAATATTATGAATGATAATGTTGCCCTAAAATGTTAATCTGGAGTCTTGCAAACTTAAAATATAACCTCACATTGTAACTTCTATTGTCTTGTGTGTTTTTTCCAGGGCCTTTGTCAGTGTGAATCACTGCAGGTTCATTTGACTTGTGCCCCTAAAATCTTCAGTAAGCGGCTTCAGTGATCCTCGTAAAAACCGTGAAGTCAGGAAGATGAAAGTGTTTTTGTGTTTGTAGGATTTTGACCTGCTTGGTGAGAAGATCATGTCGTGTGGGATGGATCACTCGTTGAAACTGTGGAGAATCGACTCCGAGCGGATGCAGAAAGCCATACGCGGCTCATACGAGTACAATCCCAGCAAAACCAACCGGTGAGTCCTCACCATCTAGTGCACTCGCCTGACGCCGACCGTCGGCGCTCTACGTGCTTCAGTGTGTGCGTTATCCTCTTCTATGTGTTTTCAGTCCTTTTGTGTCCCAGAAGATTCACTTCCCAGACTTCTCCACGCGGGACATCCACAGGAACTACGTGGACTGCGTGCGCTGGCTCGGCGACCTGATCCTCTCGAAGGTACTTTCACCGGTCACACAACGGCAGCTACACACATTTCAGTTTGTTTACTCATCTTTATTATTTCTCTTGTTTGGTCATGTTTCGCAGTCGTGTGAGAACGCAATTGTGTGTTGGAAACCTGGGAAAATGGAAGACGATATTGACCAAATCAAACCGAACGAGTCTAATGTGACGATTCTCGGCCGCTTTGATTACAGTCAGTGTGACATTTGGTACATGCGCTTCTCTATGGACTTCTGGCAGAAGGTATAAGGTCCTGCTTGCTATTAAGTGAACTGTGAACTGTGGGCTACTGACAAGAACGCAAGCTAATGACAGACATGGGCCCTCATTCATGAAACATGAGCTCAACCAATTTTTGTGTGAATCGTTCATAAAGCCGTTCTGACAAATTTTCGGATTCATCAAAATGTATGTATTTTCAACATTTAGTTCATACGAAACAAACGTACAGATGCTCCCTGCCACGTGTGAATGGTGCGTAAAACATTTGAACGTTCTGTTTTTAGGGCAAAATGATGACTGCATTTTGGTGCACTCTGTACCATAAGAATATTTCATGGTTTTCGTTTCTCCTGTTCAACTGTGGGTAAAACGCGGCGCTCGTTTTTACCCAGCCGTCCAATCACAGTGGAGGAGGGGCGGGAGAAATTTCACACATGCACCAACCGTCCTACTTGTACGACGGCTGAACAACAATGAAGTTGATATTCAGTAATATTCTTCAAAATGAGATTCAAAATGAGAACATGTAACTGCCGTGGATTTTCCGCAGCACCCAAAGCGTCTCGGCTGGAAAATTGCTGTGCCACCAGCAGGCCGTTTTCAGGAGAGCACCAGGCATTTTTTCAGCGCTTTGGCAGATACACATTAATTGAATGTTTATTGGTAAGGATATGGCCTATTAGTCTCTTTTGCATTTATTCAAAATACTGGAGCCAAACTTGAGAAGGAAGTCCGGAAGATTCCAGTGTTCCTGGACACGTCACTAATGTAGTTGTGATATATGCGTTCATATGCGGGAACGATTCTAGTTGTGAATGAGCGCGCACACGCGGCCTGTTTACGGACGATTAAATTCAGTAAATCACAGGTTTAACTATTAAATCGGATGTTTACGAAGCGTTTTCGGGAAGGTCCGTTTGACACGTGCATTTCTCCGAATTTACTCCTTTATTCTCGAGAGTTTCATGAATGAGAGCCATTGTCAGTAAATAGTGTTTGCAGGAATGATCTGAATGAAAAGTGTGTCTTCACCCACTCAGATGCTCGCTCTGGGGAATCAAGTCGGGAAACTGTACGTTTGGGACCTGGAGGTAGAAGATCCTCATAAAGCAAAGTAAGATTTCTCCGCTGACGGGCGTCCGCAGCTCTGCTCTGTGTTCATGTGTCGTCTGGCACCTCTCAAGCCACCTTCATTTATATAGAACTTATATAGAGAGCCTCAATATTGTCTAGTGTGCGTGCGTGTGCGTACTTGTTTTGACTATACTTTTGAGGATCAAATTTCCTCACTTAAATTGTCATTGACATTGACTGGTTAAAAAATGAAATCTTTAACATTTTGAAGGTTTTTTCCTTTATTTACCAACACATTTGTTTGAAGTCCAAATGTCCTTCCATTAGAACCTTCCAATAATGAACAGTTTGGAGTTCCGTCTCTCTGAAGTGAGGAATCCATGTGAACCGAAGTGAAGACTAGATAAAAAGGCTTAAAGCCAAAAGGGGTTTTTATGTAAATCTAGTGATGGTCACATGTTTGTGTGATGATTTAGGAGTAGAGGTTGAGTGAGGAGAGAGAAAATATCACTGACCTGAAGTAAAGTCTATGGAATGACCTCACTGAGATATATGTGTGTGTGTGTGTCCGCAGGTGTACGACGCTCACCCTCCCTAAATGCACGTCGGCCATCAGACAGACGAGCTTCAGCCGCGACAGCAGTATCCTGATCGCCGTGTGCGACGACGCCTCCATCTGGCGCTGGGACCGTCTGCGCTGATCCACTGATGGTTGATGAACGATCGATCATCAGCTTCTGTTGTCGCGGCTTTTGTTTATCTTGACTTTGCTTTCATCTTTTGCTCTCTTTGCCGTTTTCTTGTCTGACTTTAATAAAGTCTATTTTTCTAACCTATTTCTCTCTCTGCTCTTCAATCTTACTTTAATTTTTGTGAAGTTGTCCTGTTGAAGCCAACACTGATGGTGAACAAGGATTCTCTAGTTTCTCCAGATTTCTGAAATTAAACATGGGACATTTGAATCTCATTGGAAAATAAACCACAGAAATTTAATTGGATCCTCTAAGAATTTCTGCATTACTGCAATAATAATAAATAGAAACCAAAACTGGGTGTCTGTGTGAGAGGAAGATGAATGATAACACGGCATTCGAAGCTGCTATATTAAATATTTTATGCTTTATTACATTATATTTATTATGCTTTAAATGTAAAAACTTAGTGTGATAATAACAGTATTTTTATCGTCATTCTTTGTATTAAAGCTGTTGTAATTGTTGAACATGTGCATTTTAAATATTGCTACACGTGATAAGTCGTCGCAGCTTGTTGATCTTTTTATATTTTATTGTTTTATTATGGAGCGGAGCAGTGATGATGTCCAACTGCCTCCAGCGTTTCCAGTTCATGAGTCAAATAAAGGCTGATAAACATTACCTGATGATCATGAATGTTTTGTTCTGCTGATAAACGCTCTTATCTAGTTACTTCCTGAAACCAAAATGAGCTTCTTCTAATCTCTCGTCGCAGGTGTGATTCACGTCAGAGCGTCAGGTGATGTTTCTGGCTTTATTTGACTCAAGCTGGAAGGAAAAACAGGAGTGAATTATTCTCCCGGTTCTGCTCATCTGTTGTTCTCTGTGTTGAAAAGTATTTCCTCTTTTTTCATTCTCAATCTCACCGTATTAATATTTAAGTTAAATCAAGCCACTCTAAAGGTTTGTGTATTATTTCTGTTCCTGAAGATCTTCATCAGTCGCTCGATTCTTCCTCTGAAGCTGCTGGCCTTCAGATAAACAGCCCCGACCCGACCCGACCCAGTGAAGGGTTCAGGGACGCTTTTGGGGATTTCTCTTTTTCTTGGTTTTTGTGCTCTAAATAATTGTTTTGAAATGAATTATATTGGACATTTCTTTTTAAATCCAAACTCGTGGTGGGATTTTATACCCAGTTTTGTTCTGAGTTTGTGGTTTTAAGTTTCTCTGGATTTGTAATTGCAGAGTTGGGGAAGTTCCTCTGAAGCTGCTGTTCTTTCAGTTCTTCATTCCACTCTTGATTATTGGAAGGTTTTAATGGAAGGACATTTGGTCCGTAAACAAATGTGTGGGTAAATAAAGGAAATAACCTTAAATGTTAGATTTCATTTTTTTTTAATTATTCTTGCTGTAATACACTAGCTGAAACTTTCATTTATTTTGAGAGTTGGAGAGATTTAAATAGATTTATAATTGACAATATTAAACCACTTTCTCTTTGTGTCTAGAAAGTCTTTTATTTGGTTTTATTAATATTCTTTATTTATTAATATATTACATTGTATATTTGTCATTTTTGCCAAAATCCACAATTAATAATGAAAGTATAAAACCCATGTGTTATTTTTGCTTCTTGAAAAAGAAATTTAAATATATATCAAGATTGTCCGACACTCAATAATAATAAAAAAGCCGCGAAAACTTTCCATATGTGAATCACATAATATTTTACATCATATTTAGCCTGCAGTTATGATTGCATATTGACTTGGTTGGCTCTGAAAATCAATGAAAGAAATTAATTTATTGATTTTTTTTTTTTTTGGAAAGCGAAACGTGTGTACATGCCGCACTGGGGCGTCCAATCAGTGAAGCGCATTTGTGTTTTGTTTCCGGGTCAGAGGTTACAGCCTGTCAGCTGCTTTTGGAAGTTTCTAGCAGTGAGAAACATGTGAGATGATGATATGAGACAATAAAGAGCGTCTGTTTTCTCGAATGTGTTTCTGCAGTGAAGCTGGTGATGTTCGGCTGTTTGGTCGCCGGGAGACTGGTGAGAAGATTCATGTTCAGATCAGCTTTTGAACATCAGAACTCACCGTCACGTGCGCTGCGATTCCCGCGTCGCGTTGCTATTATGATTTCAGGACGTAAGATTGAACTTTCGTTGCACGCGCAGGTTTTTAATTCGTAGATCACATGATTAGATGAGGTTGAATTGCCCTGATATGATGTGGTTTACAGTGGTTCTGATGAGGTTTTACGCGGGTTCTGCGTTGGTTCTGATGTGGTTCTGCGCTGGTGTTCCAGGTCCAGACGGACGCGCAGCAGGTCGCCTCTGATAAGTTCGTCTTTAACCTGCCGGACTGTGAGAATGTCAATCACGTGGTGGTGTTCATGCTGGGCACGGTGCCCTTCCCGGCTGGCATGGGCGGCGCGGTGTACTTCTCTTTCCCGGACCCCGCGGTCGGACAGGTCTGGCAGCTGCTGGGCTTCATAACCAACGACAAACCCAGTGCCATATTCAAGATCTCTGGACTGAAAGCTGGTGAGATGTGTGTAAAACCTCTCGTAGAAAAACTAGAAAACCGATTTTAAACACAAACTCACACACACATCTTAGTGAGGTCACTCCATAGACTCCCATTGATTTTCTATCAGATCAGTGATATTTTCTCTCTCCTAACTCAAGCTCTACTCCTGAACCATCACAGAATCATGTGACCATCACTAGATTTACATAAAAACCTCTTTTGACTGATTTATAAGCCTTTTTATCTAGTGAGGACCGGTCACATGACCTCACTAGTGACTTGAGAAAGTATTTCACAGTATAAGAGACATTTGGTCGTAAGTATAGCCAAAACAAGTACACACACTCACGCTGATGAAGAACACGGTTAGAGAAGAAAAGAAACGTGATTTAGAGCTGGGCGATACAACAGGTGAACACTACACGTACAAAATCGTACAAAACACGTACAAAAATGTTTCCTGTGAAATCTTCAGACTGTCGTCCCTGAGCGAGTGTGTGTGTGTGTGTGTGTGTGTTTCAGGTGAGGGCGGCACGCATCCGTTCGGCATGATGACCGTTCCTCAGGCTCCGTCCGTCGCTCAGGTCGGAGTGTCGATCGAGTCTTTGGACCTTCTCGCTCAGCAGACGCCAGTGTCAAATTCAGCCGTCTCCACGGTGGACTCGTTCACTCAGGTACAGCAGAGACGGTCAAGCTCTTCGGTATAAAGGGTCAGTTCACCCAAAAATGAAATTCCTCTCCCTCATGTGGTTCTACACCCGTAAGACCTTCGTTCATCTTCAGAACACACACGAGGAGATTTTTGATGAAGTCTGAGAGGTTTTCTGTTCCCCGTAGAGAGCAGTGAAATGACCACATTCAAGGTCCAGAGAAGTAGTAAAAGCAGCGTTACAACACTCAATGTGGCGCCACTGCGTACAAGACTGAGCGTTAGTTAGTTACTTTATTACAACTCAGTTGTTGAACAAAGTAGTTTTTGTGCACAGAAAGTATTGTTGATCCACCGCGTCACGTCGACTGTTTTAACACGTCTTCACTTCCTTTCTGGACCTTCAAAGTGTTGATTATATTGCTGTCTATGAGCGAGTCATAAACCTCATCAAAAACATCTTCATTTGTGTTCTGAAGATGAACGAAGGAGTGGAACCACATGAGGGAGATTAACTCATGACAGAAATCTCAGTTTTGGGTGAACGAACCCTTTCATAATCACACTTCCAAAAACAAGTATTATTATGAAATGGGCAATTTAACTTTTGAAAGACAATTTAATGCATATTAATATGTAAAGAACTTTAACTTTCCAAATTTTCCAATCAGATATTTTTTGGTTTAACTGGCAGAGTTTTGGTACAATGTTTGATTGACAGATGAGTGGGCGGGGCTTCACTCTGATCTGGACGCATCATTACGCTTTACCACCTGCACTACAAATAGATCCTGTGGTTCTGACGAACTTCAGACGTGATCCGAGTGTTCAGGCGTCTGCGACGTCACCGAGACCGAAGCTGAACGCGTTTATCTGTAGTGACGAAAGTCTGCTTCATTCCACAGTTCACGCAGAAGATGCTGGAGAGCTTGTACAACTTCACCTCCTCTTTTGCTCTGTCCCAGTCTCAGATGACCCCGAACCCTTCAGAGATGTACGTTCCCGCGAGCTCCATCCTCAAATGGTGAGTGATCGTCGAGATGAAGCTGCGACGGCGTCTCTGAGTTCAGACACAATATCGTGTTTCCTCACAGGTATGAAAACTTCCAGAGGAGAATGATGCAGAATCCAAACTTCTGGAAGACGTGACAAGCTCGCGCTTTGTTTTTTACAGTTTGATCCATTATTTCATGGAAAATAAAAATATCTTTCATTCAATGTTTGATTCTAATTTTCATGAAAAGTTTCACCTGGACAAGAACCTCTTTCTCATAACAAGAATTGCCTGCCATTCTTTCTTTTGCTGAAGATGTCCTGTAAAACATGAACTCAATAAATGCCATCTTTAGTTGAGGTTTTATTTGTCTTGTCATGTTTATTTGTAAAGTGGTTTCAAGCAGCGTCACAGAAATGCATCCGCGTTTCCTCTGGCAGCGAACGAATAACATCAATGTGTGACTGAAGCGATCCGAGGAGAATGTTGTGAAATAAAATGATCATCTTCAGATCACACACACTATTCTATTGTTTCTTTCAACAAATATTTTGTAATGTTGTCTGATATTTGTAAGTATCCTGCTGTAGGAAAGAGATTTGAACCAGTCTAAACCAGAACCAGCCTGTTGTTTTGTTCACAGAACTGCTTGAAGGTCTTTCGGTTTAGTCAAAGATTCAGATCAAATAACATGAATATAAAGCTGCTTCAAAGCAAGATCAGCTGAATGGATGAAGGTCTTTGTGTGTTTGGATGGTGATTTCAGTAGAAACGCGTCTGTAGCAACAGATCTGAACACAAACACCTTCAGTTTCTCTGGCGGTGGAATAATCATCGCGAAGCGTCAGTGTGACTGAAGTCACCGCAGCTCTTCTGACGCCATGAGCGGAGACGCGCGCGATCATCTGCCGACTCTCTCGAGACTTTCCTACGACGGTGAGTGACAATCTATAACATCTCTCTATAATCCCGACTGACTAGCCCGTGCTAACTAACCCCGACCCATCCTGACTGACCGACTGAAGCTGTATTAATGGTCATGTTGTAGATTGACAGTCTCATTCTCGACAGATATCGATCACATTTGGTCGAGCGTGTCTCGTTTTATTGAGAAACAGATGTTCCTGCGAAAGGTGTGAAAGAACCTTTGAGTTATAAAAGATGATCATTTTCTCACCGAAGCCTGTATAAGGTCTCAGGGCGGGATCCTGATGTGTTTTAGGGAGTTTGTATCTTCGGTCTGGGAACTTTCACATTCTGCCAGCAGAAAGCGAAGCGCGGGAACGAACATGTCCTCGTGCAGAGACCCGCTTTCATCCTGTCAGAGAAAATCTGTCGGCATTACGGGCTCAAACAGACCAAACCACAGGCTACAGGTCAGAACCAACCCACACAATGATCATGGCTGTTCCTTTATATACATTTTAATTGGAGCTCATATTACACATCACTGAATTTGATTTAAGATCCGATAGCCCTGTGAGAACAGGTTTCTTCTCAGATGCGATATGTAGTCATTAGACACAGGACTGTCGCTGCGTCTCCTCAGACGCGCCCGCGGCGCCGCTCAACTTCTCGGCCGTGAGCGCGCAGAGCCCGTTCGACAGAGACGCGGTGGAGGGGTGCGTGCGCGAGACGCTCCACCTGCTGCTCCGCGCCGCGTGCGCGCGACACTCCGTCCTGCACACTTTCCCTGGGATCGGCGTTCTCGCATTCCGACAAAGCCGAGTGAAGATGAGGTTCTCCCGTGACTTCATCTGCGCCCTTGACGGCACTGGGAAACTTTCAGCCGCTTCAACTAACGTGAGTTACATTGACTGAGAGTTCTAAATGTTTGCCTTAAACCTGATGAAATCTGTGAAATTATACCCGGCTGATTTGCAGAAACTGGAAACAAGTAAGGGTGGAGCGTCTGAGAGACCTTCGAGCTTCACACTGCCCTCCATATCTGCAGGAGAACGTCACACTGACCACGATGATGGACGGGGTTTGTAAAAACAATCATGCTGATATGTGGACTTCATTCAGGAGAACTGTGTAAGGTCTCGCTCATCTGCTCGTTTCTGTGACAGAGAGTCGGCCGGCACACAGAGAGACGGAGACGGACCTCACAGACGGGCAGCTGGACACGAGTCCGTCAAACACTGACCGGTACATTTCAACAGAAGCTGAATTACATCATAATTTTACACATTTAAACAGAAAATACATTCCTTATCACATTCCTACTGGATGGAAAAACTAGACTTTCCAGACGGAGATGTTCTCTCTCCTGTTTCCATCAACTTAAGAGTGATGACAGAAGATAAATCACATGACTAGCCTCAGAATAAAGGCTTTATGTTACACAGCATTCATGCAAACTCAGTGTGTGGCAGAGTTCAGATGTCCGTCAGGAGGAAGTTCTCCTCGGTGATCAGTTTGAATGAATGAAATGTGAGCTTTAACCGCTGAAACTCAAAGCTGGACCGTCAGTTTCTCCTCCGAGCTCAAATGCATTAAACATCACCGAATGAGTGACTTCAAACTTCTGTAATATGTTGAAATCCTGTGATAATAATAATCAGCTGTATCATTAATTATCAATGTATGACAAAGTATAATAGAGACTCACTCTTATCTAACTGTATCTGCAAACAGACGGACAATATTTTTAAGTATCTTCAAAAGTTTACAGTGTTCAGGAGAATGCATGAGCGCAAATCAGTCTTTCCGTCATAAACGCAGAGATGAGGATGTCTCAGGACCAGCAGGTGGCGCTATCAGCGTCAGGACAGAGAGAAGCGGCGCAGGTGTGAGAGGGACGTGTGCCGACCACAGACGCGCCGGACAGGTGAGCCGCTCTGTGCATCCGCCTCGTTCTCTGTCAGCTCCTGAAGTTGTGTTCAGGTTTGTCGTGTGTCGCAGGAGTTGTGTTACGTCTGCATGCAGCGAGCGCAGAGAAACCTTCCCGTCGACCTGTCTGAGGAGAGCCGGAGAGCCGAGCGGGAACAAGAGCGGGTTTTAATGCTTAATCAGCATCAGAAAGATCTACAGTACTTCCAGAAAGAAGAGGTGCCTAAACTCTCTCTCTCACACACACACGTTTACTGAAGCGCTCTTTCATTAAGAAATCACACTTATCCGCTATAAAGCTCTATTGGACCTGACAGAAAACACTATGTAAAGGTTATGATTGATGTCAGCAAAATGCTCGTGCAAACAAAATGACAAAAAAAAAAGTGTAATCAATCAAATAAATCATTGGTTATGATTTCATGTCATTTATATTGTTAGATTCTTTTTAACATGAATGTGAATAAATGACAGTCGTGATCCAGTGCTCAGGTGTTTCCATCACGACAGACGGACAGACAGAAGAAGAGGGCAGACGGTCAGGAGGTGGCGGCGTTTAATCTGGGTGTGGCAGAAGCTCAGAGACGCAGGAAAGCAGCCGCATGCGGCCAATCACGCGTGAGTCTGAAACACGCCGTCGAGGATCTGTGTGCGTTTCATTGTGTTTCTGGTCATGTGACGCGTCTGCTTTCAGGGCTCGTACATCTTTGCGGGTCGACCCTGTACCGCAGACCGTCTGCCGCAGCAGAGACGCTTCATGCAGGAGCTGATGGAGGAGGCCTGCAGACGCAGACAGATGCTGACGCAGACGCAGCAGGAGCAGCGGCGACTGGACAGACTGCGTCTGCTGCAGCTGTGTGAAGAGTGAGAGCGTCTCCTCATCAACACTGACTTTCAGTTACGATCACGTGACTGAATGTGCTTGTTCTGTGCTGTTTCCATCAGGGTGGCATTGAAACGATCTCAACAGCTTCATGATAAACAGGAGATGGCCAAGACGTACCGAAAGGCACTTGAAGAACAAGTGAGCGACTTTTGTTTGTTTTCCGTTTGTTGTCGGAGGGCGTGAGAGCAGATGAGTTTCTGTTATGAAGAACTGGCCTTAAAGTCGTCATGAAAGGGAGTGTGTCTTCTCTATAGTGTCGTATATCCGAGTGAAACGCTTCTCAAACAAGAACAAATGTGGGCGGGGCTTGAATGTGTCTGTGTGGAATTGATTGGATGGTGGTGGTTTGCTATTGGTGGATCTCGTGTGAGTGGCAGGTCGCCCCGCCCTCGTCATCAGAGAAGAGAAGCTGTGAGAGGAAGATATTCTGACTCAACATTAGGACTTTAATGTGCAACAATTAATTATTTACAATAAACACGCAATATTCCATAAAAAATGCATTTTTTCATTGGATTTTCTCAGTCCATATTGTTTCAAAGCAGCTTTGACTGTGAAATAAATAAATTACATTTTTAGAAGTAGTAGAAAAAAAACTCAGTGAATGAAAAGATGCCAAATATTGTGTAATACAGCATGTGTGTTTTAATGTAAGGATGATGCAGTGAACAGATGCAGCGGTGGAGCGCTGTGAAGCGCCGTAAGACTGTCCTGGTTCTCGTGTTCGTGTTCTTGTAGCTCAAACGTTCATCTTGAATGCAGTGTAGACCCGACCCGACAGGACAGTTTCTTTCTGCATGTTCAGCTGGAGTGTTTCATTCCCTTTTTTTGATCTCCTGATCTTTGTGTTTTTCTGTCTGTTTGCGTATGATTTACAGAATGAACACCGCCGTTCAGAGAGGTCTCCTCACACACCGGGTTCTGACGCGCGGCCCGTCTTTGGGCTGATGGACTCCAATCCAGCGGCTTCAGCCGAGCAGAGACGGAGAGCGCAGAAGATCTCAGAAGAACTGATGAATACGGCCGACGGCAGGAGGACAGATGTGCTGGAGAAACGCTTGAATGAGCAGAAGAGAGAAAGAGAACTAATGCAGAGAGACCACAAAGAGTGAGTGACAAACCTATAACGACAGCGTCACGCCTACGAAAAACACGAGAGCGGGTCCGTTCTTGACATTTCAGCACGACACATGGGGTTATTAGCATCTTAACAGCTGATGGGTTAACACGTCTTTCACTGTCGTCACCGACTGCTTACAGAATGTTAGAGGAGCGAATCTGTCGCTACGAGAAGCTGCGACAGCTGCAGGCCGCGTGTGTGGAGAACTGGCAGCGCAGCGCCGACACGAAACGCCAACGAGAACGAGAGGAGCTGAACCTCAGGAGGTACAACATGGATGAATGCTGGATGGATGGAATGAGAGAGAAAACAAACACGTGCTGTCACGAATCACAATACTGAGATGAACCAACAGTATTTTCTGAAATTGTAATGTGTTAAATTATTATTGTCAATGTATTTCTACTGCCCTATTAATACTGTATTTTGTACCACGTTTCCCTGTGCGCATTTTTTTATGAGACCAAGACAATATATAGTGTTATTAATGAGGTGTTTCTTCAGGTCTGGAGGTCACAGTCTGGCGGAGCAGCTCGGACGGTACGAGCGCTGCGGCCGGTGCAAACGCAGCACCGCCGACCGCGGCCGGACCAACATCTTCAGAGACATGAATTATGTGTCTGGCTCTCGATTAATGCTGTAGACCTCGAATTTCAACCCAATCTGTAACAAATATAATAAACTCAACCATTTTATTTTACGATTAACATACAGTGATAAAAGACCTGCGTCCGCAGAACACAGATGAACGTCCGCATCCACGCGCCGGTCACGTCAGCTTCATACAACGGAGGAAACGCGTGATGTTTTTATTCTTTATCAAAGACATCAGTCGCTCAACTGATGAAGAGTGTGACGCTAACATGCCGACGCCATTTTGAGTCTGTCAGAAATGTTTTAAGCAGAAGTTTGAATGCGCTGTCATCTGTAGAACATGTATGATACTCCGATATTTTGAAAAATGACTTTTCAATAGAAAGCGGTTTTCAGCATGTGATTCATCAGAATCTGCATTAGGTCAAATTAACCACATATCCTCAAATATTCTACATCATTAAACAAATGATTTCCTTTTTTAAAAACGTGTTTTAAATCCTTAAGTTTCTTAATTTGCATGCAAAGTGTGAGTGTGTCTGTGTGGCATAAAAGAAACGAACAGCAGATGGAGTTATGAGGTCAAAAACACTCTGGCCTCATACGGCCTTCAGTTGAAGAGCTGTGAAGCGATCAGATACACGAATAATGTCTGAACCACTGCATATGAAAACACTGAGTGGGTTTGTGAAATATATGTTGTTTTAAAGTACCATTACAGAAAAACATTACAGTACAAATTTGTGAAACTCCATAGATTATACATTTATGTTCTATAATGCTTGTCGTTGTCTAACAAACTGTATGGTTTCAATACAGAAGAAAGAACCAGTAAGGGTCTATACAGGCGGACCATTATTAGTACAAATTTAGACTAATTTAGTTCTGATTAGTTATGATGGGCATCATTGAACAAGGTCCATCCCACACCGTCTGATGAGGTTCGTGTTGATCGAGGTCTAATCAGTGACTTCATATTCAATAATATTACTGACATAAATAGGGAACCACAGATTCAGAGCACAAAGACTCAACAGAAGTAATGAACGGCTCTCTGTCATTTCAACATTGTGATTGAGTCAGTTAAAACAGTTTTCATCTTAATTTATCTGTGTATCTTTAGAAAATAGTGAAACTTCCTTTTTATTCTCAAATGAAATGAAAAGATCAAATTACACCTATGTTCCACCAGAACTGGTTCAGAGCTAGTGTTATTTTAATTGAATACTTTTATTATGAATGAGAGATCATTTAGTCTGTAAGTTCACGTGTCACTCAAGTAGCCTGAGAGTTTTGTAATCTCATGGATTGTCAAGTTCATCTGTGCTGAAAGTCAGTGATGCCCAATGGAGCAAAGTCAAACTCAAGCACCAACCCAGAATTCTGCCTCTGCTGAGAGTATTTTCATTCCAGCGCTCTGCTGGGAGCAAAACATGGAAATGTAGCGTGAAAGCGAGAGCGTGTGGACAGCTGTTCCACTTTCCCAAGACTGCAGATCAAACTGATATCCCTCATTTATTGAGCAACACTTGAGCCAGAATCAGGTCCTGAATCCAGATGTTCAAAACACAGAAGAAGCCGTGGAACCAAAAGCTACAGATCTGCCCTGAACATTATACAAACCAGCATCTGACAGCAGTGACAAACAAGCCTTAAAAATCGCATTTGAATTCTTTTCTATTGACGTTGCATTTGACAATCTTGTGTTCGTAAAGAGGAGTTTCACGTGAAGCAGGACCGATGCAGAGAGACGTCTTCAGGGGCTCTTCTTATTTTGATCTCATTTCCGGATTCAGACGACAGAACCAGAACCGACACGACCGTACAGCTGATGCAGCTCATACACGGTCATGTTTTAGAACTTCTTGTGACTTTAGCGAGAACTCAGAAAATAAAAAGATATTCGTCTCCAAGAGCTTAGATGTTATATCACTCCGTTTACATGAAAACAGTGACATTAGGAACCGCGGGGGACTGAAGTGACTCAGGAAGTTCAGTGAGGTTGAGGAGAAACACACACACACACATAATAAACAGACTGACAGCTTCACGTCTGATTCGAGCCTGTTGTTCTGATGTATACGAGCATTTGGGACATTTGGGACTGTTATTCTTAACCCCAAATCAGGGATCACACGGCCTGTCCTTCCTGCTGAAAACTCTGAGGTGTGTTTTGCTCATCATCAGCATGTGAAGTGACTGTAGATCAGCTGGAGAACAGAACAACTAGACTTTAGACCAGCTTGAACCAGCCTGGATTCTGCCTCCAGACCTTCTGATCTCACTATGGCATTCACTCCTTCACTCCTTGTTTCCATGCAAGTGGGTGTTTCTGCAAATAATATCCAGAATCATTCCGGTGGGAAATTTTCTGGCATGTTTGCCTCGTATTGATGGATTCCAGCGTTTCAAAACTATTGGGTGCATTTCAGTGATCTGAGGAACAGCCAGCTCCAGCTGCAACGCTCAGCTGACACACGCGTTTATTCCACATCACGTGACCACTGAAACCCAGAGCCGTCATCTTCATCGTGGTTTATCATGATCAGCTCAGACCAAGTTTAAACCGAGCATGAAATAAGCAACTATAAACAATTTCATTTTTCTGTAAATCCACAATCTAGAAGAAAGTAATGTGGTGTTTCTCTGGCAGCGGCTCCGGTGAGTTCATCTAATGAGTCTCCAGCAGAACGATCTCATTCCTACAAATTCTGCTGGAGGCGTTCAGGTCATGCAAGTCTGAACTGACCATCAAACCGATGCGGACTCTGTAGCTGGACATGTCTGAGAGAGAGAAGGATTCTATATTCATATGAGAGCGAGACTGAAGAAATAAGCATGCAGTACATTTTTATAAGAGTTTGTGTATCAAATGATGCAGGAGATCCTCGGCTTCACATTGTGACAAAACACATGAACAGCTTTAACTCCATGATGAACCATGAATGTGCAGCTGAGGCCGAAATACTGACAAGAGACGGCAAGTCTCCACAAACAATAAAACGGACAGTTTTCAGGGCAATCGTTCATAAGGAACACCTCAGTATAATGTTTGCATGAAAAAAAAAATGTGTTCAGTGCCTATGATTTCCCACAATCCTGCATGTTAAAAAGAAATTCATTCACAAGTTTCTTTCAACTCATGCTTCCGTTTCTAGTGAAATAAGCACTGGTCATGAATTATTGACTTGACCGTTACAGCGGGCTGATTTCAGCTGTCGACCGTCCTCAGTTTCGGACACAAACGTCTTCACACACACCTTCATATAAAGACCCAAACCTGAGGAAACATTCAGATGGTTCTGATCCAGAGTAAACACACATACATGCAGCAGAAATCACAGGAGACGCTCAGATTAAAAACACTGGGGAATGAAGAAGAAAAGCACCTTGTAGTTCAGACAAGGTAAATGTACAATATCCAAGAAATAATTGAGTCCATTTCATTAAAGTGAAATCCTCCATCACAAACGTCCGTCCATAAATCAGACCTCCAGAGTGTTACAGCACATGATAGTTACACTAATAGTTATTGTAATGAAGTCATGTAGAGCAGGGTCTGTGGAGGAATCTCCGTTTCGGTGAAGTGGGCTGCCGTCACTGAATGAACAGTAAAACAGACAACATGAAGGAGCGTCACGAGCTCAGGCCAGATCAAATCATGAGGAAACTCTGGAGAAGGGTAGATGTTCAGTATAGCGGGAACCTGTAGCCGCTGAGAGGCCAAGCACGCGTTCCCACGCATTTAAAATCCATCGACATTTATTGTCATGACAAGACATAGTTCATATAACTAGGGGTGTGCGATACTGACAAGATTTTTCCGTTAATGATAACCAGACCATATTTTGCATCATTCAAAAATGTTGTATTGTATTAACTCTGGCAATGTAATCGGTGACAGTGTTTGTTATATCTTTCCATGTGTCGCATTCAGTCGGAAGGAACTTGCTTGCTAAACGTCTTGATAAAATTTCTCGATTCAGCCAACGTTTGTGGCGTGTGTATTTTTGATTTTGCTCCGTCTGCTGCGAAGCGTTCAGATGACTGCTGAAGCTTCTCATAATCCTCACTTTAGGACTGCACGATTTATCGCCTTTTAATCGCACAAGATTTGGCAAGGGCTGCGATTATTGAATGCACAGCGTGTCAGAGCTGTACGGCTCTGTGATCGGTAGTAAAAGCTCTCCATCTGAAAGCCAGAGGGCGCTCTCACACACACTCAACATATGCGCTGCAGCAGAAGATAAAGCGTCAAATCGCTGTAGCTGAATGAACAGAAGGTTGAAACGCTTTGATTTAACATGACTAATAAACACACGACTGCCTTATTCAGAGTAAGATCACATCAGCTCACAGAAGGATGCTCAATTCTCGCTATGAAGTGAGTTTGGAGTAAAAACATGTTATTAAATGTCTTTTGTTGGACAAGATGCTTCTCAAGTCTGGAAAGAAATCGGACGCGCGTGGCTTTTTCAAATGTGCACAAGTGACTCAAACTCGCAGTGCTTTCAGATGGGTTAGCATTTGGAGCCATATTTCATATTGACAAGCAACCTCATTGGCAGATCGGCGTCTTTTGATCATCTGATCTCTCAAAACCAAAACACCTCCATGCTAGTGATGGAATTGAATCTATCATGGATTGTGAGGTTGGTGTTTGGATATGTTCTCTCGCAGTTCCTTCACTCATTTTAACTCAAACGACACACTCTGAATACACACAAGCAATACTACTTAGTACATACTTAGCTACGTTACATCACTTCATGCAGTGTTCTGATTGGTTTCTAAAAACGAGTGAAGTACTCGATAATATGATTTGGCATACCGTTAAAACATCAATTAAGATATTAAAATTGCACACAACATATATCGCACACCATGACATAACACTTGAAACTGCAGAAACATTAGGATTGGAATGATTAAAAATGGTCAAAGGAAAGTGAGTGTTCCTGGCAAAAAACAGGAAACACTATCAGATAAATTCCCACCTACACGTTTGTGGCCCAAATTCCCGGAAATGCATACTGAAAACACAAGACAACCTACATACCATCCCTTGATTACACAATTAACCTGTAATGACCACCAACACAATCAAAATACACACAATGCGATACATGCCCATTTCATTGCTCGTTGTACATTTCATATAAGCTTTATTGTTAGAAACAAGGGAAAAGTGTGTATGTGTGAAAATGTCCAGAAAACTCCAATGTTCACTTAGTGTTTTTGATATCCCTGCATTGGTGTCGTTGTATGTGAACTGAACTGAGCCGGACGATTACGGTTTTCTCCAGTGCTGATATACATAAATTAACTAGACTAATAACTATTGATCTTTTCCACGGAATGAATCAATACAAATATGTAGAATAAGCTGGACAATGACACCATTTTCTTTGAGAAGAAGCCAAAAATTATTAGCCAATTATTACTGTAAAGTTGCTTTGACACAATTTGCATTGTAAAAAGCGCTATATAAATAAAAGGTCACTAGTTCATCAAGCAGAGTAAAATTAATGTCCAAGTCTGGTATAAGTCAGTAAAGTCAGACTTGATTTAATTACTGAAGACTAAGACGAAAGTCAAGTCAATGGGTCAGTTGAGAGCTCTCAAATGTCACTGTCAAAGTTAGTCTTTAAATTCCTCAGCCTCAAGAATGCGACAAATTTTTGTAATTGGCCTGGTCAAGCAGGTACTCAGTCTTGATTTTTACTTGCCATGTAAATCCATCTTTGTCCTTTATTGTGTGAACAATCTTGCCCATGATCCAGGAACTTCTAGGTGCATTATCGTCCACTACCAGGAACATCTCCCACCTGAAGGTTGTGTGTCTTTATCGTCCACTTTTGGCATTCTGGAAGTAGAGGTAGATATTCACCAATCTATCTTTTCCAAAATAGGTTAGCTAACTACAGTGGTGTAATGTAACGAAGTAATAATACTTCGTTACAGTACTTAAGTATTTTTGGGGAAAATCTGTACTTACTTGAGTATTTCTATTTTTGTCAACTTTTACTTTTACTCCACTACATATCCCAAATAAAATGTATACTTTTACTCCGATACATTTCCCAGAAGCATATTCGTTACTTACTACAAAAAAAGTCGGAAGAACACAGACTGCAATCAAGCGCAGGTTTGACGAATCAGTGGTCTAGTGCTTGAAAGTTAGATCATCGGTAAAATTTCTCCGCACATTTGCAAACAAATGCTCTCACAGTCCGCGGTCGTGGTTCATTTTAATGTTCCACTCAAACAAGCCCAAGCATCTCATGCTAGCAAGGGACTGATCTTAAGATGGAAGAAGAAATAGTGGTGGAGGCGGCGGCACCTGATACTGGTTGTGAGTTTGACGAAGACGAACACCCGTGGCCTTATTTGAGAGAAATGTTTTCGTACGCTGGAACGAAAGAGTCTTCGTACCGGATGAAGTGCCTCTTGTGTTTACCAAAAGATGCTGAAATATTGGCGTTCAAAAACTCACCATCTAACCTCAAGAAACACATCGAGGTAAGTTACTCCTGTGAATTCACAGCATTAGTGTTGTTGTCAACATTAAGCCAGTTCACATATAATCCGCATCGTCAATTAATTGTTTCTGTACTAAAATATTTGAAATATTAGGAAATATTTGTGGTAGTAACAAGTTACAGAAGAGTGTTCAGCTTTATGCACGTGTCTTCAAATGTGCCATAGGCCTACTATCTTTGAGTTTACTTTAAGATTACGTTAATTCCGTCACAATTCGGTGATTATAGATTATTTGGCTTTTTGGTGACTGAGATGTAGGTTTACATTAATAAAAATGAATGAACTGGTTTAATATGAAATGATGACATCAGAGACATACTAGGGCCAGGTGATGCAAAACTTACTTGCAGTTAATTGAGTGTTGTTGGGTAGTTTTTAAATCCTGTAGCTAAATTTGTTAAGCTTATTAAAGCTTATATATATATATATATATATATATATATATATATCTCTCCGTTTCAGAGAAAGCACGTACACTACCTGAAAAAATACGGAGAGCTCACATCAACAAAAAGAAAAAGAATTTCTGAGACTTCATCCACCAGCAAACAGACCAAAATAGTGACCAACTGGGCTGTGTCACAGAGGATCATTAACAAAGCTGTTGTAAAGTATGTGGTCCAAGGGCTCCAGCCTTTGTGTGTGGTTGAACAGGAACCTTTCAGAGATTTTGTGAAGGAACTACAGCCAAATGCGAAAATAATGTCACGGCTGACCCTCCGCACTACAATCGAGGATGCCTCTAAAGAAATGAAAAGGGCAGTGACTGAGGCCATGAGGGCAGTCGATCATATTGCCACCACCACTGACTGCTGGTCTGTCAGAAGGCGGAGCTTTATAGGTGTTACTGCACACTGGATCGACCCTGACAGTCTCAGCAGATGCTCAGCAGCCCTAGCCTGTAAACAGTTAAGAGGCTCACACACATTCGATGTGTTGGCAAGTGCCCTGAATGATATCCATTCCGAGTTTGAAATTCGAGGGAAGATTATAAGAACAACCACCGATAACGGCTCTAACTTTATAAAAGCTTTCCAGGTTTTTGGTAAAGATGAGAACAACAATGTAGTCAAAAGCGATGGGGATGCATCTCAACCAGAAGAGGTTGAAGAAGATGACGAGATGGGTGAAGAAGTGGAGTTTGTTGATGTATCATCACTACTGACTGAAGATGATGGCTTTGAGTTCCAGCTCCCTAAGCACCATCGCTGTGCTTGTCACCTGCTTAACTTAATAGCTACTGTTGATGCCATGAAAGCAACATCCAATGAGGCATACAAGAAAGTGTACCATTCAACATTTGGAAAATGTAATGCACTTTGGAACAAATGTGGAAGATCCACACTTGCAGCTGAAACTGTTGAAGATGTTTGCTCTCTCCAGCTGTTGCGCCCGAATGCAACCAGGTGGAACTCCTTGTTCACGGCAGTGGAAAGATTGCTGAGGATCATCAAAGACAAGGGTGAGGGGGCCATCAGAGTCATCTGCACAGACTTAAAGGTTCCAATGTAAGTGAGAATTATATTTAGAATTATGTGGTCACAATTTAACAAAATGCATTGACGGCCTTTAAAACTGTCCATGTGTGTCCCCACCCTTTCTTTATTATTATCTGTATCTGAACTGCTACTTATTATTGGTCCATTTAAATTTTTGTTCAATCGATAAATGGTTATATAGTGTTATAAAACAGTGTTGTTTTACAGGTTTAATCCAGCTGAACTTGCATTCCTGACTGAATATGCTGCTACTATGAGTCCAGTCGCCCAGTCAACCAACATCTTGCAAGCAGAAACAAATGCCCAGATGGGTTGGCTACTTCCAACAATCAGTCTGCTGACCATCAAGCTTGAACGAGCCAAGTTGCCATTGAAGTACTGTAGGCCTCTGGTGGATGCTTTACTTGTTGGAATAAAGAATCGTTTTGGCCACATGTTAGGAGACCCTGAGTTGATCGCAGCTGCAATTCTCCTTCCAAAATTTAAAACAAAGTGGACAAAGGATGATGCTACAATCAGAATTGGTAAAACAGCGTGAGGATTGTGAAAAGAATCATGTATAGATATACATTTTGAAATTGTAATTTTGGCAAAATTACAAAACAATTATCACTTATACATGACACTTTTTTTTAGACCTCAAATTAAAACAAACTAGTTTGTTTAAAAAAAAAAAAAAAAAAAAAAACTTAGGTTGAAGTCATGACATTAGAAAGTTGTATTAATCCAGTAATTTATATTTTATTCCTCACTATTTCAGGAATGGACTAGATTAAGCAGCACATGGAAAACTCCTCCCTGCAGCGATCCGATGCAAGGTCCAGTTCGTCTGATGAGGATGACTTCTTCTCTGCCCTGCAGTCGTCGCAAGCACATGACAGCTCCAAACAAATGGATGGATACCTGGCCTGTTCAGCAGATCACATGGACTTGTTGAAATCCTTCCCAGCTGTGTGCAAGCTGTCTATGAAGCTGAGCACCCCTCTACCTGCCTCTGCAGCTTGTGAAAGGCTATTTAGCGTTGCAGGACTAGTCTTCAGCCCAAGAAGAGCAAGACTGAATTCTTGCAATTTTGAAAACCAACTTCTGTTGAAGATGAACAGCAAATGTTTCAATTTCAAGTAATGACTGTTTTACTGTAGGAAAGGAGGGTGGGACAGACCGATAAATGAAGGAATATTTTTTTTATTATACTTTAAATTCTTTAAGTTGTGAAGAGATGTTTTTCTTAATCTACTTTTAGGATTTTAGTTTTGTTCCTGTTGTAAATTTCAGTCAAAGCTCTCATGTTGACATGTTGGAGAAAACGATCAGATTGCAGATATGCAAACATCCACATGGTGCAGATTCAGCAATCAAAGATGTTCAACATCAGTTCAGTGTGCTTTCCATTAAGCAGAGATTTTTGGAAGGCAACTGTTTACTGTTTAAGTTATTTAAATAACTCATTGTTTAATTGTGACTAACATTGATGAACAATTTTCCTTCAAATTAAAAAGTTCATTTTTTTTCAAATTTGAAACTGCATTAATTATTTTCCTGAACTTGCAATAATGTTTTTTTTTTTTTTAAGAAAACAAAATGGAATATATAGCACATTTTTATAGCACAAATTTTAATATTTATTTGCTCCTTTTGTATTTTTCATTTACTTGTACTTTTACTTTCAATACTTAAGTACATTTAATATAAAAATACTTTTCATACTTAAGTACAATAATTATCACATACTTTAAAACTTTTACTCAAGTAATATTCTGAACAGTGACTTTAACTTTTACCAAAGTAATTTTCTGGCAAGATATCTATACTTTTACTTTATACACCACTGGCTAAATATTGAATTTGATGCCATCAGACGGGCATACACATCATCCTTCTTGAACAGTCCAGGTGGTAGTGTAAGCTATGTTTTAAGAAAGAGACGATGATTCGGAGTTAAAGTTTCCAAGTCGTTGGGATCCAAAGAAGATCTAGTTATGAGTCGATCTTTAAGAATGGATTCTACTTCACACAAGAATGCATGAAGTCCCTCTTCATCCAGACTTCACCCTCGAAGAATGGAATTCCGTATTTTATTTATTGATCTGATAAGCCTTTCCAAGATCCCTTCATGGTGCGATCCAGTAGGAGGATTTAAAGTCCATTTTATTTTCTTTTGAAGAAGAACACTGTTGATCTGATTAGGATTTCAACTTTGCATTGCCTCCTTTAATTCACATTCAGCCCCAACAAAGTTTGTTCCATTATCTGAGCGTATTTCAGCCACTTGTCCTCGTAAAGCAATAAAAAGTCTTAGTGCATGAATGAATGAGTCAGTGTCCAGTGAAGCGATCATTTTAATGTGAATGGCTCAAATGGCCAAGCAAGTGAAAATGACACTGTAGCGCTTTGGGATGGTTCTTCCATGTTTTACTTCAAAAAGGGCCAAAACAATCTACTCCAACACAAATAATGGGTGGTTGGTCTGGTGAAACTCGATCTGGAGGCAAATCAGCCATCTCCTGAAGTCCTGCAGTTCTACTGAACCTTCTTCTGCACAACACATTTTGCTCAAATTCTTCTTATGGCTGCACTCGCTCCAGGGATCCAATATCGCTGTCGAAGTGTCGCCAACATGAAATTCCGTTCTTTCGTAGACTTGTCATTTCCTCTGAAAATCTCTCTCCTTGAGCAAGTCGGATAATTTCCAGATCGTGAGACAAGATGTCATCTATTTGTGGGATCCATTGACAATTCTTCTTGTGGTCAAAATAGAAATGTGGAGCCAGAAATTCACATCTCATTCTTCAAGAATGAATCTACTGTCACTGCTCTAGATGCCAGATCTGCTGGATGCTTGGGAATTCATGTACCTCCACTGTGATACGTGAGAAGACTTCACAAATTTCAGACACTCCATTAGCCACAAAGCACTTAAATCTTGAGGTTTTATTTCTAAAAAGGTATGAGTACTGAAGTGCTGTCAGTCCAAAAAAATGGAATCCTGAAAGGGCATCTTGAGTTCTTTCATCCATATCTCGTCAATACGACTAGCACGTGTGGCCGCTGTAAGTTCCAAGTGAGGGACCGTAATGTGTCTTTAATGGTGCAACTCTTGCCTCGCTCACCAGAAGAGGAGAACGTGCCAGATTTTGCGTGCCCAATGCTCTTTCAAGCGGCAAAGCATCACGATCCAAGTCTAGATCCTTTACCTTCTTCTCTCTGTCCTTTTCAGGTATAGCACTCAATACAGCACGGCTGTTACTCATCCATTTTGTTACATAAATCCTCCTTTGGCACACATACTAGTGAGATCCTTGTACAGATGTACAGCATCTGATTCAGAAGATACAGAAACAAGGCAGTCATCCACATAAAAGTTATTGAAAACAACATCGAGCGTCTTGGAGTTAAACAGATCCTTGTGATCCAGCGCACATTTCCTCAACGCAAAACTTGAGAAACTTGATGTAGCTCCAAATAAAATAACCACCATTTTGTATTAATTTAGATTGTTCAAGTGACCTTCTGGGCACCACAAAAGTCTCAAGAGATCAGTCTTCATCATGAACTCGAACTTGACGGAATATGCATTCGATGTCTGCCATCAGAGCAACAGATTCCAGTCTAAACCGGACAAGCACACTCACCAGTGAACTGGTTAAATATGGACCTTGCATAAGCTTACTATTCAGTGTTGTACCCTGATGAGAAGCTCCACAATCAAACACAACCCTGATCTTTTGTTTTTTGGGGTGATATACACCATGATGAACCACAGACGTCCATCACTTCTCTACAGTTCAGCCACAGGCACCCTTTCCGCGTAACCCTTGTGGATGACGTCCTCCATAAAGGTGGTGTAATCTGCATGAAAGGAAGAACTCACTTTAAACCTCTTTTGAATACTTAAAGCACGTTGTTCGGCAATTCTCCTGTTGCTAGGCACGACCAATTCAACATCTCTGAATGGTAGACCGATGTAATAATGACCATTCATCAACTTTGCTGAATAGGACAAATAATTCAAACTGCTGATCTTCCTTTGACACTCCATCCTGTTCTTCATGAAAGTCTCTGGAAAATCGGCTTTGAATTGCTGCTTCCACAATTCCTCCAACTTCATTACTGCAATCCAGTAAAGCAGCCAGTTCTGCCTGAGAAATGGAAGATCGGCTTGATCGTGATCCATGAGATGTCACTCCAGTAGATCTTTTACTGCTTATATTTGAAACACTGTCCATTGATTGAACTTCATCCTCAGAATCCATTCCAGCCTGTAGATGTGCACTGGAGAGCAGCGGAGTACAACATCAACAGAGGGTGAAATATCTGATGCCCTTGAGATGTTGTATCTACTTCCATAAATCCTCATGGGTATCAGAAAGAGCAATGCCGAGATTTGATTTCTGAGTTTTGGTCATCCACTGTTCAACATCCTTCACAAACCCATTATAGTCAAACATTCATTTTGTTTAGTTTGTTCCTCCAGAGGCAGGACATCATGAAGCACAGGAGCATCTTCCATCAGCAACTGCATAGTTTTCAGCATTGAACGCACTTTAGACCATTGTCATCGCATTATCAACTCTTTCATTCACACAATCACATTCTTCACTTTATTCTTGCGATCCTTTTGCAAGGATTCAATGTTTGCGCACAGAGACATGAATGAAGTAGCGGCGGCACACAAGAGCCCATAAACAAACCAACATCAACACGGACCGCTTCAATCCAAAGACAATTCAATCGTATAATAGCAATAAATGCGTCTTCCAAAACCACAGCGATGCATTCAGCAACAATCCATTTAAACCCGCTGACATACCTCTTCTGCCGTTCGTATGCGCGTCGTGTTCCGTTGATCCACTTCACGGTGCGCGTCCGTGTCAACATGTGGAGTGCAGGTCAAGCCTCCAAACCGTCCATAATCGCTTTTCTGTTGACCACATATAGCGGCAACCTGCGAAGCAGCAGGAAAGAATCCGTGTCGCGTTCCCATGCAATAAAAATCCATCCATGGCATATTTATTGTCATCACGAAATATAGTACATAGCCTATAACGCGTGAAACTGCAGAAACTTTAGGATTAGGAATGATTAAAAACGGTCAAAGGAAAGTGAGCGTTCCTGGGGACTGTGTTTGGGTCTCTACACACTTCAAGTTCAAAGAATTGGAAACGCAATCAGATCAATCCTCACGTACACCTGTGTGACCCATAGACGTAATAACAAACACAGACGCCGCGTTGGCCGCGTTGCTGCGACGCGTCATCGCGTCCGCCATGTTGCTGAGGGCGAGACCGCGCGGTCAACCAATACAAGTGAACTGGCGAGCTGCGGGTTTCTGGATAAAAGCGAAAATAACGTTTACTTTTATCAACAGATTTCAGTGTTTTATGATGTTGTACAAAAAGTTCCAACTCTAGTTACTTAAAACCTCGAATTTAAAAAATGTTTATTTTAATTAGGAATGGGCAAAGCTCAGACTTGTCCTGTATTTGGCTGCTTTTATTCTTGGATAAGAATTGTGAAGACGCCCACAATGAAAATGTAATTGTAATATTAAATGAAAAACAAAACTAATAATTTTTACCCATTTTAGCTTTTCTTGTATTTAGAATTGACCACCATTGTGAAAATGAAGCAAATCGTCAAATACAAATCACACAAGCGTTCTTCACTTCTATAGCACTAAAATGATAGATAATTAGAGATAGATACGCCAAAACATACAATAACAAGATAACGGATGGATCCTTTATGGTATGATATGATATGGTACAACTACAGTTGAATGCAAGTAAATGAAAGATAAAGTGAGAAGTAATAGTAAATGGTTTGTTGTATATAATACATATATAAGAAATAGTTTACACAGTATATAATATAGTCAATAATAAAGTGTATAATATTGTCAATAAACAGTATACAGCAAATAAAACAGTAATGAATAGTACAATTATATAATCGTATAAGAACAATAATATATTGATAATAGCATATGGCATGTATAATACTAATATGGATGGTTTGGCTCCGTCTCTAATCCTGACAGTCCTGTCCTGTCCTGTGCTGTCCTGTCTTGTCCTCTCCTGTCCTGTCCTGTCCTGTGCTCACTGTATAACGCAGAACTCGCTTGCGGAAAAACCTTCCCTTCTTACAGCTGCTTCCCAGCGTCTCCTCGACTCTCTGTCTCCGGGAAACCTTCAGTGTGTGAGAAAAACTAGCCAACTAACTAACGCTACAGTAATTCACAAAATGCCAAATGTCTTGAAAGTCGGTTTTAAGAAAATAAAGATGCATTTTTAAATGTCAGGAAATGTAGTTTATAAAATAAGATGATATATGCTAAAACTATAATATAAATCATGTAAACTCATGCCTCAACTTTCAGAGCTAATTAGCGGCATCGCTAGCTATTTCCTGACGGACTCCAGTGGTCAACATAATTATGTAATGACCAAATACAACCAGAAACAAATGTTCAGCCGTACCAGTGAAAATTTATTCCCAGAGACCTGTATTCAGTTGTGCGGCGATTTGTCCAGCCCCAAGCGGCACACAAACAGCCCTTTTTCTCTTTCCAGTATGAGCGTTATGGGAACGATGCCCTGAACAATATGGCGGCGCCGTTGACGAATGGGGAGTCTGTGTATTTATGAATGTCTATGGTGTGACCAAAATACCCGGAAATGAACACGGAAAATACAAAATAAAAGACAAACATTTTCTGCACTTACATTCAGAAACGGCTCGTCCATAGCAGTGTACAATGAGACATTTAAGATTCAATACAAGTCATCCCTTTTACTTTTCACTTTTTTTTATTTGGAATCGAATGTAAGAAATATTTTCCGGTGTATATTTTTCTATTGATATATTAGTATTCCTTTACATTGCTTTAATGCGTTAATATTTTAACATGCCATATTCTGTCGATGTCGCTTCCCGAACTTTGTAGCATGTAATTGTCTGTCGGTCCTCTTAAAAGCATGAGAAACAATTGTATTATTTAGCATTGTTTTATTATATGGATTATAGGCTGTAGCACGAAAGCGAGTCAAGACTCACTTTACAATCACTACAGCGCTGTTGCTTTGTCAGTTCATCATGATCTCATAAAGTTCCTTTATAATCAATGAAGCTGCAAATAATGCTCAAAAATCTCTACACTTTGTTTGTTAATGAGGGGTTCAGTGAGTCTGCATGACTCGGCACTGAATAAAAACTGGTGTTTTAAACGGTGCACACCTCTGATTGGCCACTGCATTCAAGAGATCAACAACTGTCCGTGACTGGCTCCACTGCTCACCGCGGCGCAAACACAAATCTGCACTGGAGCGTTTGCCGAATCTGTTTCGGCGGTATATTATCACAGCATCAACTGAGGGTGTGTTTGTAGAGCCGGGTCTGAACGAGCTTCACGTGAGTTTGAGATGGAAACACGAACCCTGTGACGCCGCAGCCTCCATCTTCGACCCGCAAACAATCGCAGGAAGAAAGAGTTCACGCGCGGCCTGTATGGGTGCGAACGGAAACATGTATGAGAAAATATGATGATGAGAGAGAGAAAACAGTGTTGGAAAACAATATTCCATCCCTCCGTTTCCCTTGCACTGTGTTTTATGAGGAAAGCATTGAGTAAGTTTATGATTGCTGAACAAATTCAGAGTTTATATTCGGAGCAGAATGTCATAGTTCAGAAACGAGTCACACTAATGCTCTTCCGTCATTAACGAATAACCAGACCACACATGAACAAATATTAACACAACACAATATTAACATTCTAGCAACTACTGTTAACTAACCTCACAAAAAGCTTAAAAGTTCACAGTGACTTCAGTCATTACAAGAGTTATCATGATTTCATCTTTAGAATCCTGATCCAATAATTAGTAATTCCTCATGAAGGATTTAGTAATACTGGAGTCATTACTAGTAGGTTATCATGATTTTATCTTTAGAATCAGTTATACATTGGATTATTCTGATTAATTATGAACTTGGATATAGTAGTTCTCAGTCCTCCTGGAGGTATGAAAAATATGAATTATCGATTAGCTGATAGTGAAGTGTCTCATTCAACCGAGCGCTAATACTGACTGCTTCATCAATCTGAGTTTCTTGATGGTTGAAGGATCAGTATTCTGAAGTGTTACCCAGCTTTGAAAATTAAAGTAATCCAGGGTTAAATGTTATCTTAATCTGGGCTTCGCAAAGACGTTAGCTCCCGGTTTAATGTGGGAATCCGTCAGGAGAGCAACTGTCTGGAAAAACCCCGGCGGTTCAGGAAGACTCACATGGCAGGAAGAACCATAAAACACAGGATCCTGGGGCTTAATCGCTCTCTGTCACAGGACCATCCGGATGCTTTGGGTCACAGACTGAAACTACAGCGGAGAGAAACAGACGACTGTCAAAACTGTGTGAAAGAATTGAGTCCAAATAAGAGAACAAAACGGCGGTGTTGAGTGGGTTAGTGTGTGTGATGAGTGTGTGTGTGAGTGTGTGTTCAATTCAGCTTGTGCACAATTTGCATCTGAGCAACATTAAAAATAAAATATTTTCATGAACACACGTGATGATCTCACTTTAAGCTTCTTTACACAAATGGGTTAAAGCTGCTCAGTGCCTTCTCAAAATTCTGTGTAAGCACAAAAGCCGGACTCAATCATGTCTGCTCTGATCCAGAATCAGTTCAGAGTTGAAACTGCTATAAAGACACTGATGTCACTCTGAGTAAAGACACCTCACTGCAGCCCAGAAGAGCTTTTAAACCACCTCAGCTGTGCGAACTTGGTGCAACATCTGCATTTCTTCTCATGAAACACAAAATATCTGCACAATCAATCAATGGATGAATGTGAGGGTCAGCAGCGCTCCCTCACTGCAGCTGGAATCTCTCAGGAAGAGTCGGATCCCGTCAGGAAGGGAACTGAGTTTCTCTGACTCACGCTTGAACCTCCCGTCCACACCCAACATTCCCTCGGATGGAGCACGGGAACGCTCTGTGCTTCAAAACAAACCCACGCTGGATTCAGACGGGCATCTGACCTCAAACAATCCCACAGAGACGCATGAATAACAGGAAGTGAACGCTCAGCGCTGCCGTCGTGATGTTTTATTTGTGATGACGTCAGAGATGATGGAATGGAACGAAACTCTCGTGTCTTTATTTAATTCAGCTGATCAGCTCAAGAATGAACATTAAAAGGACTTGTTCTGGGACGTTAATATCTAGTGTTATTGTGCACATGCAAAAATCTCCCTTTTCTATTTTGCAAATGTCACTTTAATGGCCGGGTCACAAGGTGCTCAGAAAACACCCGAAACTGTGCAAACCACAAGTAGGGCAGCTTAATAAAAGAAACTTTTCATTTTACACCCATAGAGCTCACAGCGACACTGGGCTCCGGGCTCGTCGTCACACACTGAGGCTCAGAGACTTTGTGTTCGTGTTTGCTCTCGTTCAGCCCAGATCTCACATGAATCATCACCGCACCCGGCAGACTTGTGTTCACTTCTCTTTGAATGTTAAACTCTGCATGTTTTTCAGGTGTGTTACTGCTGGATGTGCGTTTCACTTCCTTACTGTTCACAATAAACACTAACGGATATTTAATCCAGCAGTAATAAGACAAACTATGCTGCGTGTTTTGATCTGATTATGTGAGATTTGATTTGATGTCCTCATGATCAGGGAGGAAAACAGTCCCTTCAGAGGATTCAAACAGATTCTGATTTATTCAATCCCTCAAACACACTAAACTCTGACAGTGCTGGAGGTTTCAGCACTAGAGCTAGTGATGGTTGACTTAGTTAACTCCACTAATGAATCATCACATGCTCTCAAACAGTCCATCCACTGCTGAAAACAGACATTAGCAACACTAAACAACTGTAAACCTTGTGAGATGGAGAGGAACACTGCCTTTGCTGTTCTGGATATTAATCTTGAACTTGAAATAAAGACATAAATCAGAATTCTGGAGCGACACTGTTGGACTGACAGAGAAAAACACTGGAGTAACATTCTGTTCTTTTCCAGTTTCAAACAAACAAACAGATTTTCATTTCAAACTCCTAACAAATATGATCTGAGGGATTATTCCTCTGCCATTCATACATGTTCCCCGACATAAAACCACACTTTCGTCAAGATTTACAAAAACTCTGAAAGTCTCCACTGGTGTCATTAAGTATAACTTATTTAGATCAATATGAAAAAAGTAAAAAAACACTAAAAACCTAGACTGAACCGATAACAAACTGTCAGGAACTGTGGCTGTAACAATGTGCATAACAGAGAAGAAAACAAGAGTCTTTAATAAATCCACAATGGAAAACTCGGGAAAATAAACAAGCACATTAACTAAGAAGCTGACATTGACGATTAACGGAAAAAAATGAAAACTAGCACCCCCTGCTGGAAAGCTCATCCCGTGCTGTAACAAGTCCGATAGAGGAGGGAGGCTGCGGCTCTGGAGGAGGACATGGAGCGTAAAGTGACGGGAGGAAAAAGGGTGGTGATGACGAAGGAAGGAGCCAGGAGCAGGAGTGATGAGGCAGGAACCGGCGGAGTCGAGGGCGGAGCCGTGGTGGAGACTTGGGACGACTGATGGAGGTGGAGCCCAAGGTGAAAACAGAGAGCTGATGGGTGTAACGGAGGCCAGCTAGTAGTTGCTGTGCGAGTAAACCTCACTCCTCTGACCTCAAGAGACGCTCTAGCGACAGATGCTTGGGGTTGCAGCCTTTGGCCTCCTTGTTAGAGCGTCTGACTGCACAGATGGCATTGGAGACCAAGGCGGAGCCGAAGCGACGAGCGTCTGAGAGATGGAGCGCAGCAGATGGCTTGTTAATGTGTGACCCATGCACAGCCCGAGGGACGAGGGAGGCCGGTGGAGCTGTAAGGACGATGGCATCTGGTGCAGCCGAGGGATGGAGGAACCGAGGCGGAGCCGACAGGTCGACAAGCTGAGGTGGAGCGAGGGGGTCGGCGACGGGAGGAGCAGCTGGGGATCCCCTCGGAATCCACACAGGCTTTCGTTTCTGCGTTCAAACAAAACCAAAACAGATTTAACGACACAAACAGCCTCACGTGTTCAATTACAGATCTCTGGGACGCTAGTCATTTATGATGGAAGAAAAAGAGAGCCCAACTGCAGCAACTTCAAATTTCATTTCTGATATTTTGCACCAAAATCCCAGGAAGTGACGATTTTGTTCTCTTGAACACATGGGATGGAAACACTGTTTTATGTGATGTTCCAGTTTGGCACATGTGTTAAATACACATCTTTGGATGGAAACACAGCTACTGACATGTTTATTAAGGGTTAATTTATTCATTTATTTTCCTCTTATCGAGGCTTCTTTCCTGACCGTCTAAAAACAGTGTTTATGTCCAAAGTGTCTTTAACTGAAACGAAATCTCAAATGTTCGATCGACTACAAGCCGTTCTCTGCGGCGTCTCGCTCGTGTATTCGTCGGCTGCCATGAGCCGCTGTTGGCAGAAACACAAATCCCTGAGGAATTTGTTTGGAGAGCATCTGAATGAGTGACACGCTCTGGTTTGTCTTGGACGGGCCTCGTGGTTCAGTGTCCAGCGTTATGAACGCTGACTCGCGTGTGACTCGAGTGGGAAGCGCGGGGGGGGTTCGGGGGCCTGGAAACTCCTCACCAGCTGAACTCCAACTCCAAACATGGATCCGTTACAAATGATGTCACGCTTTCTGATATCAAAAAACAGATGTTCTTATTTCTAACTCTGCAAAAGTGCAAATGGTAAATGAACAGCCCTTTTATGTGAGACACACAAGAAGAGGAATTTTGTTTATGCACGGTAGTTTTTCAATCTGGCGCAGATCTGTGGCGAAAACAGCTTTATGAGGCGGTTTATTTCGAGTTGGCAAACATCAGGTGTCTTAACTATTCTCTCACTGACTCCATACGACTCTCTCACATCTCAAACGCAGATGTTTCACCTCCTCACTCGGGCTTTCGTGCCGGAGCAGCGATTCAGCGCCACTGCAGAGCTTCTCACGATCACACGAGCGATAATCAATGACTGAATGAAAAAAGAAAGAAAAACAAAAATGCAAAAGTGCATTAAAAATGGCTTTAATCAAACAGCTCACATATTGTAATTTTCATACGCACTATTTTACCCAAAAATGAACATTTTCTCCTCATTCACTCACGCCCGTGTTAATCCAGACCTTCTGTGGAGAGCAAAAGGAGATTTTTTAATGCTCTTATATATGTAGGTGAAAATGTGGTTGGAATGTGACTAAATAAAGGTTATAAACTCCAAACGAGGATCCTGGACACAACACAGAGATGATCTGCATAAACAGGGAAAGCCTCAGATCAGTGTCCGAGTGTCTCGGCGGTCAGTGAGAATTCCAGAAGCGTCTGCAGACACCAAGTCTTCGCTGAGACAGACGAGTCTTTCATCTGAGGACGGAGGCGTCCACCGCTGCGCTGCGGATAATGTCAGTCTGGAGGAGAACACGAGCGCTACAGCAGGTCCAGAAACAGTCTATAGCTCTGATCAACTCTTCAGTAGTGCACGACTCTGCATCGCTTTGGAAAAGACAATGGTTGTTTTATATGATCTTATTCTGATCAAACAATGAGATGTTAAAAATCAGGGTTAGGGTTACTCTGTTGATTCATCACACTGGAAATGGAAGGTCAAGTCAAGCGCACTGCATTATGGGACACAGTATCTCACACATTGTTCATTGTCGACCGAACAGCGCACTGTGGACGACATGCAGGGGCTTTTCTCTGGCCAAAAAAAAAAAAAACAAGAGAACATTATCAACAGCACAAAATAAAATAATGCATTATGAAATACAAGAACAAATAATGTATAAAGCATTCATATCCAATCTGTTTCAGATGGAGGTTATACACCTCTTCTCCCATTGGCTCCTGAGGAGGTTCATGATGTGTTGAAGTGCCTCTGCCCTGCTGTGATTGGTCCATTACCCTGTCAATGTGACGTCATGCTGCTGGTCTGCAAATCTACCAGAGTGGGTTAAACCGGAGAAAATAGAGAATCATAAAATATAACAAGTGCTCCATGGAGCACATAATCTTCATGAACATCCGGTGATTAATGAATCTCTAATTTACTCAATCAAAACACAATCATTCCTCCTCATTTCAGAAGTGATCCGAATAATTCATACTGCAGAAACAGCAGCATAAAACATCACACAAGCTTTTATATAATGTAAACAAAAATAAACCATCGTTAAAACGTCTGGCTTATGCTAATTTACATTTAACGCAATGTAAGAAAAGACATTAACGACATTATTTAGAGGACTCGCAGGAGAATGACTCATCATCTGAGGATCTGAGGACGCTTTTATCTCGGGTCACGTGATCGGCTGAATCGCAGCGCGACGCGCCCACGAGCACGAGCACAGAGCGCAGAACCGAGCAGAACCGCGCAGATGAGAGGAGACATGTAGACGCGGAGCTTCTCGTCCGTTTACCTGAACCGCTCGATCCGTGTGACAGCTGACACACCTGCGCGCGCGAACAGGTGAGAACCTCTTCCTCTCTGTCAGAGTTTGATCTGCTGTAGAACTGAATGTCTGCAGGTGGACGCGCGCAAAACCCTTCGCGAGCTCTGAGATCCAGATGAAGTCTTTCACATCGCGTCTAAATCGCGCTCTTCTCAGAGATTCTGTGGGTTTATCTCGTCATGTGAGGAAGAGTTCTGGGTCTGTTTAGTAACCATGGAAACCCCACTTCTGTAAAACAGCTGGAAGTGTTTTCACTGCTGTCATGGAAGCGGGGATTTCTCACACTCATCCTTCAGAAATATTTCCATGAATTCAGTCCCTGGAGAACAAAGAAAACCCCAGAAGCTCTGATCACTGTTCATAACTCCATCCTGCGGTGAAGTAAAACCGCGGACGGTGTTTTAGACCTTTGACCTTTGGAACTTTGTTTTGTGACCTTCAGAGCAGGGTCCGAGTTACCGGACAAAAGTGATGTCTAAATCTATCTGAATCAATATGGTGTAGTTTTGCTTGAACTGGGCTGTTTTGTAAATGATTACGCAATGACAAACCTTACGAACTTTTGGACAGGCTGTCATAGACAAAAAAATATAAATACATGCAGAAACAAGAGAACCGACGAAATATTGGTGTAATCTTTTAGTTTTTTCATAACAAAATAAAATCTGTAGCTGTAGTTTGCTTGTTTTGCCGTATAACTTTGTCAGATAAAGACCTTAAAAGTTGAGTGTTTTGTTCTTCTCTCACATGTTGATGGTTTAATTGAACTTGTCCTCATGCTCTTCAGCTCCTCTCCGTGTTTTAATGCTCGTCCCTGAGTCTCGTGGACTCGCATGCGCGCCCACTACTGGCCGAACTCGTGCATGAGGTTTAAATGACCCTTGATCACGTGGAATTCACTATGGCTGATTTATTATTGAAACCCCTTTTGTACTTATCAATTAGTTTAATGCGCCGTTCAATACGCATATATAAAATCCAATGAGCTGTTGGAGAAAAATAAAACTACAAAAACGAAAAACAAAAATCAATGGTATAAACTTTACGATCATAAAAGGTAGCTACAAGTATTATCTTGAGAACGAATCACGTATCACACCCTCGGCTTTGGTCGTGAGCTCCAGTGAACTCTTGGTCCGTCTCCACCACAGAAACGCCCGGTTAGTTCCCGTCTGTGTGAAGCCCCTCCCTCTGAAAAGCGCAGTGTGTTGTGATTGTGTTGGCACCGCCCCTTCATTCTTCACGCTCAGACACTTTCAAGTAGTCTGACAAAACTCAAGGTGTGTGTGCTTCTATCTCAGGTGTCTTCATGGCGTCAGTGCTTCGGCCCGCTCTGCTCACCCTCCTCCTCTGCGGTGCGGTCAGCGCGTCCCAGCGGCCCCAGTGGCCCGTCCAGCGCGTGCCCGTGGTTTGGCCGCAGCAGACGGAGGAACGGCCGCCGCCTCACTTCCTGCAGCCGGCTCAGCTGAAAGTCAGCTCTTCCTGCGGGCCGGACTGCCACAAGCGAGAGCCTGCGCCCAGCTACTGGGACCTGCGGCACTTCCTGTCCTACGAGACGCTGCATTCCAGCGGCCAGCTGACCGAGACCGCTGTGGGCATTTACGGATTTGACGCTAACAGCTTCTACAAGACGCCTGCCGGTCGCTCCAGAGCCAAACGTCAGATCTTCGGCCACGACAGTCGCTTCAGTATTGTTGGGCAGGACTTCCTGTTGAACTACCCCTTCTCCACAGCCGTCAAGCTGTCGACCGGATGCTCGGGCACGTTAGTGGGCGATCGGCACGTGCTGACGGCGGCGCACTGCGTCCACGACGGCAAGAACTACGTGAAAGGAGCCCAGCGGCTGAGAGTGGGTTTCCTGAAACCACAGCAGAAAGATCCGTCAGGGAGAAACGGCTCCAGACCGGACGAGATGAAGTTCCAGTGGATCAGAGTGAAGCGCACACACGTTCCGAAGGGCTGGATAAAGGGCACCGCCAACGACATCGGCATGGACTACGACTACGCCCTGCTGGAGCTCAAGAAGGCGCACAAACGGAGGCACATGAAGCTGGGCATCAGCCCCGCGGCCGCGCGGCTGCCCGGTAAACGGGTGCAGTTCTCCGGCTTCGACAACGACCGGCCGGGTCAGCTGGTTTACCGCTTCTGCGAGGCCGGGGACGAAACCTACGACCTCCTGTACCAGCGCTGCGACGCTCAGCCGGGTGCCAGCGGATCCGGAGTCTACGCCCGCATGTGGAACCGCCGACGCCGGCGCTGGGAGCGCAAGGTCATCGGGATCTTCTCCGGACACCAGTGGGTGGATCTCAGCGGGACGCCTCAGGAGTTCAACGTGGCGGTGCGCATCACGCCGCTCAAGTTCGCCCAGATCTGCTACTGGATCAAGGGAAACTACGTGGACTGTAGAGAAGGTTGAGCAGCAGCTTCACTTCATCAGCACACCAGAGAGTTTCGGTCCAAGGACCACCCTCAACTAACAGAACTCTGTGGCTTCAAACGCTTTAAGACTGGTTTAGCCAAACAATAAATATCGTCGAAGAGTACGGAAGGTTGTGCCAAAGAATCTTTCTCCTTTCGAACGGAGCAAACTAATGTTCACAAGTGCCTTTTTATTTTGAAGGCTCTTTTAGAGACAAATTAAAGTGAGACGCACTTTATGTCAAGAGTCTTTAAATACCACGTACTTGCATTTACATTGATCATTTGAATCCATGCAATTATTGCGTGCAAACATGTTTTTACATTGTACTTTTATTGAAAAAAAAAAATACCTGCATATTCATTTCTCCCTCCATTAAAGAGTTCGTTCAGTTTCTGTCATGAATCGCTCCGCCTCATGTTGTTCCACAGCGAAAGAGCTTCGCTCTGACGTCTGCAGCGTCAATCGTGTTTGAGAAAGACCGAGGAGAGACAGTTGAGTTGAATAAAGTTATTCTTGTGTTGTTTTTGCGCACAGAAAGTGTTCTGGTCTCTTGATCCACTGCATCACGTGACTGTCTTCACTTCCTTTCTGGACCTTCAAAGTGTTGATTATATTCATTCGTGTCTGAAGATGAAGGTGTGGAACCACATGAGGGAGAGGAACTCACGACAAATTTTATTTTTGGGTGAACGAACTCTTTAAAGCTGCTCGTATCCCACATCAATATTGTCTCATTAACAATATCAGCACAATAACCATTTTCTAAATGTCAGTCCAGAGTTAAAGACGGCTGATATGGTGCTCGTCACAGGAAGTGTATCAGGACCGACGAAGCTGCCACTGTTTCTGTCGACTCTTGTTTTCTCTAATGTACTGAAGTGTCATTGTGACACTCTGCTTTACAGCCGTTTGTTTCCCTCTAGTGGCGAGAGACAGAACTGCAGAGATCCACTCTCGCTGTGAATCAGAGGACATCAGCTCCGGATCAGCACTTTCACATTTATTCATTCTATGGCACTAATCATCCTAAGGTTTAACACCCTCTGTTACAAAACATTAAAAGCTTTTGCAAAACATAGCACCACTCATGTATGAAAAACTGCTCAGATTACACAAGACAAGACCTGAGAACATATTTCACCTGAGAATCATAAGGAAACGGCTTTTCACACTTTAAACTTAAGCTAATTCCCAGTTAAATTCTCTATTTTGATAAGAAACAAACCCAAACATACTCTCATAATGTCAAGAAAATCTTCCGTTTGATTATTTTTTGATCTTGAGGTGAAATATGACCCAGACATGCCAAGAGTTTCATGATGATGACGATGATGATGATCAGATGTGAGAAAAACGGGCACTCGAGCGGTTTTCGTCATTTATTCTGGATGACATCGGCACTTTGAAACAAGCGGTTTTGTAAAATACTGCAAGCTCGACAGTCCAGGGCTCCGCCCAGAGCTCACATGGCCACGCCCACTGCGGACGGCCCACAGCCTCCTGGGATTTGGCACAGAGTTAAGATGAAGAGGAAATGAGGATGCCAGTTGCTCAAGCTTTAAAATCAATCCTGTCGGTCCAAAGATTGACTGAAACAAAGCGGACACAACAGATAATACTTAACAGTGGAAAAGATTCCTCGTGATTGGCCAGCATTAGCTCTTCCAGTTTTTTTAGTTTTCAATCTTTGGCTGAATTTGGACGTGGGCGGCTCCCTCCTGCGCAGGACACGACGTCGTGCCGTAAACGTAATGCCCGTGTTCTGGTTGTGTGTAACAGTATACAAAATAAAATATCTTATTAAATAGATACAAAGGTTGCATGAAAATAGACGGTATCAAAAGCGAGAGGAGTTCGTCTCTTCACTGCGTCTTCACGGCCAGGCCGGCGCCCGGCGGGTACGAGTACGCCTTGCCCAGCACGATCCGGTCCCGCAGCAGCTTGAACAGCACGTAATAGTTGCAGAAGAGGATGAGGCCGAGCGACAGCGTGTGGTTCCAGCGCTCGGAGCGCAGCAGCGAGTACAGCTGGTACAGGACCACGCTCGACTCGATCCCGATCAGCAGGTTCAGGATCCGCAGTGGCTTATGGAACAGAAACTAGAGCGGGGAAAACACGAGCAGGGTTAACCGTGTGCATTCAAAACAAAAGTTACACATCGATGCAAAATGGACAAAAATGTCCATGCCAAAAAAACTGTCACCGAAATAGGATTTATTTTCCACTTTCACTCACTCTTATTTTTTTATCAGCATCTCTTCTATTCTTAACGACCAAACATTCGTTCATTTTCAGAATTTTAACGCTTTACAAATCTGTTTCTTTACGTAACGCCACTGCTGTTTTCTAAACAAATAATAGCCATGAGTGACTGCTGAGTGATCTCGAACAATGAAATGATCAACCGCTCAAACGCCACATATTTACAGGTTTGGCTGTGTGAACTCAAACTTTATATAAAATCTACCACACTAAACGATCAGCGTTTTCCTGTGGTGAAAACTAAATGTGTTTCGGGGCTTCTGCTTCAGATTCAAGCGCACCTTTTATCGCCGTACAAAAACAATAACAAGTGAAAAGTGCGATCGAGGGTTAAGATGCGTGTTTGGGTGAAAAAGAAAAACCTCAAAGCTAACCTTTGGCCTTCTTTGACCTTTGACCCTGCCAAGGGTGAGACTCACACATGGAGTGGGATTTTTGATTGCCAGTACAATATAATTTCTTTCAAACTAATTACACACAGTACATTTTCAGTAAACGCAGGAAACTACACTCTGACATCCAATTACAGCTGCTTTATTGCTCCAACTGACTCTATAATATGCATGAGTAGAAAACACAAATAAAGTGAGTATTTCTTTTATATGCCAAATTGGAAAATATGGTACAATCTAGTAAAAAATGTAACATGTGAAGCCTTGCCGATAGAATGAATGCCTATTTGCAAATACTGTATCATTTAAAAGTCAAACGGCCCTGGGTTAAAAAATTGCAGTTTCAATGAGGACATTTTTGTCCTGAAGGTCCTGAGTGGGAGTATTTTTTGTACGGAGGGTAGAATTGATGTTTTGAAGGAAATGAGGGTAAAATATTAAAATTCCAATAAAAATAAACACCTGAGCCAAAATTCATGTAGTTGGCATTAATAAAGGCGCACTTATAACACAAAACAAAACTGAAATGTCCATAAGAGGGTTAATGGTCAGCAGAGCTCTGCGTTACACATGACCGACACTGAACTCACGTCATCATCTGAACTTCACAAACCCGAATCACCGTGACGACAGATGAAAAGTTAGGGTGAACAGAACGATCAGATCAGACTCGATACCATCCTGAGCACATGACAGCGTGACATCAGCAGCGAACAGCCAATCACACGCCGGGAAACAGACACTGCACTTCACTGCTCTGTTCTTCTGAAGACACGAGGTATTAAACTCATTCACACAGAAAGAAGGAAATCTCGCAATATCAGTGCAAACGGAAGTCAGTTTAAATAGCTGATAATATGAAGCGGTCATTTTTAAAGCTGTGACTCTTTACAATAAGGTTCAATAAGCAGTTCAGAATCATGACTGACATGAGCAGTGAAATGATTCGAATCGGCCAAAATCTGGCTAACCGTTTCCATCTCCTGAAGCGTCAGATGTTTCACAAACACTCTTTATGTTCCACAGAAAACACCAACAGCACACGAGCTTCAGATGACCCGCAGAGATGTCACTCATGGTGAAAGGGTGAGAAATGACAGACACTTACATAAAACCTGGCGTGCGAGACGTCCGAGGGCAAGGCCACGTTATACGGCCCGACGGCCTTGTAGAGGCAGCGGCTGTGTCGCACCAGAACTCCCTGCGGCCAGATGGTGCTGTCGGACCAGCTGAACAGAGAAGAGCGACACGGACGTCACGCTTACGTTCCATTGATAAACTGCAGTGATAAAAACGTCAGGACTCGGCCGGACACTCACATGTGCTGCGGGGCGTTGCTGTAGGAGCCGTGCTCCAGGCGCTGCCAGCGGCCCAGATGTGCGGCGGAGCGGTGCAGCAGGTCGCAGTAACTGGGCGGCAGCAGCTGACTCATCAGCATCACGAACGCGTTGATCCACACCATGATCAGATGCTCGCACGACCAGCGCATGTCGTAGTACTGCGTACTCTGGAAAACAGTGTCAAAACCGCATGCTTCAATCTGATTGGCTGTTCCACATTCTCAGGTCACAGGTTCGGGTTTGACTGTTTAACATGTGAACACTGACATCTGAATCCCAACTCATTCCCTTAAAAGCATCAAGTCAAGTCAGCTTTACACAAACAGGAAGCGAGCGTTATGGGACTACAGCTCCGACATCATTAGTTATGTTTCATACGTTTCATGCACAATATTGGAATATAATAAACATTTGCAAATTCCATTCCATGTGTTCAAAAGAACAGATCTGGTGCAAAATATCACTTATAAAAATGTAAGTTGCTTTAATCGGGCTCCGTTTTCCTGCCTCACACATGATTTTCGTCTCAGAGCGTCAGAGGAAACTCAAGCGGTCACGTGATCGCGGGTTCGGATGCTGGTGTTTGGTAGCAGTCGTGTGAGACGCTTCGGAGGGAATTCTGATGACACTGACTCAGAACCACCAAACCAACATTTGACGTGCCGCGATGTGATTGGTGCACTGGTTAGTCCAGTTACCCAATCACAGCCTCTGCTGAGTGTTTTGTTGCACATCAAAGAGTTTATTCAGTAAATGTGTTTCAATCGTAGTTTAAGCGCATCTTCTTATTGGACAAAAAAAATTATCCACCTTAATTGAGCGCATATTTTAATTTTCAAAATTGATGTGCATCTTGGCGTTTCCATCCAGTGTTTTATATAATAATATTAATATCCCAAAATTCACATAAAAATAGGTGGATGGAAACGTCCAGTGTCGTTCCAATAGTGTGAACTGCATCACTTAACAGATCTGGACAGACAGTCAAACGCTGAAGGAACGATCACCGTTGAACCGCAGTCGAACCGCTGACCGGACGACTGACGCTCACCTTGACGAACCACAGCGGCAGGAAGGCCACGTAATAAGCGCTGAAGAGCGAGTTGAAGAGCACTTCTTTGATGCGGCGGTTGAAGTCGGTCTTGAGCTCCTGGACTTCGCTGCGGATCAGCTCCGGCGACGGCGGGCAGGTGTGGGCGGGGCTGTGGGCGGGGCTAGAGAACTGCTCACGCAGGTTTTCGCGCAGCAGCGCGAGGAAGTCTTTGGGCCGCGGCAGAGACCCGTCGGACCCGTCCTGCTCGGAGAAGCTGCAGTCGGGCGGGACGGATGGGGCTCGACCCTCCTGATGGAAGCAGCACAGCGGCACATAAACACCGAACCTGAACCACAGACACAGAACACAGAGTTACACGACGACGTGTACGAGAGCAACAGAGCACACAGTCTTACACTTTTACAGCCATTTGTGACTTCTCTAAGAGGTTTTTTTTTTTTCATTCAAAGAGCAGAATAACTCCAATGATTTACATGGCTGTTAATTATTCAGATAAACAGTTTTACAAGGTTTTCTTTGGCCATGGACTTGAGAAGATTCCTAAAGGTTGCTATGAAGACATCATCTACCATCATCATCGGTTTATAACTTCTGAGCAGCATGTAGAACCACATCAAACATGAGACAAATGTGACATTCATATGTAAGACTGAACGTGATTGAGTCAAATGCGGTCGTGTCTGAAAGGTAGTGAAAATAATCTGCAGACCTGCTGAAGCGCTGACGTCCTTCAACACAGAGTTAATAGTCATTTAAATGAAAACAAAAGCCGTGTTCAGCCGAGGTATTCAGAGCACGATAATAACAGGGACTTTCATTGACTGGAATTCCCCAGTGGACTCACGGATAACCCAGGAACAGCAGGTTGAGTACGGAGTAATGCTGGAAGAGGTTGACGAGGGTCCAGCACAGGATCCAGCCGCACAGCGTCAGCAGAATCAGACGGGCCGCGATCAGAGCCACGTACCGCAGCAGAGACGAGGGACACGTCTGAGACGCCTGAAACACCACAGCAGATCTTCATCAGGAGGAAACACACACACACACACACACACACACAGAACTCTCTCTCACACACACACACAGAACTCTCTCTCTCTCACACACACACACAGAACTCTCTCTCTCACACACACACACACACAGAACTCTCTCTCACACACACACACAGAACTCTCTCTCTCTCTCACACACACACACACACACACACAGAACTCTCTCACACACACACACAGAACTCTCTCTCACACACACACAGAACTCTCTCTCACACACACACACACAGAACTCTCTCTCACACACACACACAGAACTCTCTCTCTCACACACACACACACAGAACTCTCTCTCTCACACACACACACACACAGAACTCTCTCTCACACACACACACAGAACTCTCTCTCTCTCTCACACACACACACACACACACAGAACTCTCTCACACACACACACAGAACTCTCTCTCACACACACACAGAACTCTCTCTCACACACACACACACAGAACTCTCTCTCACACACACACACAGAACTCTCTCTCACACACACACACAGAACTCTCTCTCACACACACACACAGAACTCTCTCTCACACACACACACAGAACTCTCTCTCTCACACACACACACAGAACTCTCTCTCTCACACACACACACACAGAACTCTCTCTCACACACACACACACACACAGAACTCTCTCACACACACACACAGAACTCTCTCTCACACACACACAGAACTCTCTCTCACACACACACACACAGAACTCTCTCTCACACACACACACAGAACTCTCTCTCACACACACACACAGAACTCTCTCTCACACACACACACAGAACTCTCTCTCACACACACACACAGAACTCTCTCTCTCACACACACACACAGAACTCTCTCTCTCACACACACACACACAGAACTCTCTCTCACACACACACACACACACAGAACTCTCTCTCTCACACACACACACAGAACTCTCTCTCTCACACACACACACAGAACTCCCTCTCTCACACACACACACACACACAGAACTCTCTCTCTCACACACACACAGAACTCTCTCACACAAACACACACAGAACTCCCTCTCTCACACACACACACACACACAGAACTCCCTCTCTCACACACACACACACACACAGAACTCTCTCTCTCACACACACACACAGAACTCTCTCTCTCTCACACACACACACACAGAACTCTCTCACACACACACCTCTCTCTCTCTCACACACAGAACTCTCTCTCACACACACACAGAACTCTCTCTCACACACACACACACAAACACACACAGAACTCTCTCTCACACACACACACACACAGAACTCTCTCTCTCACACACACACACAGAACTCTCTCTCACACACACACACACAAACACACACAGAACTCTCTCACACACACACCTCTCTCTCTCTCACACAGAACTCTCTCTCACACACACACACACAAACACACACAGAACTCTCTCACACACACACACACACACACAGAACTCTCTCTCACACACACACACACACACACAGAACTCTCTCTCTCTCACACAGAACTCTCTCTCTCTCACACAGAACTCTCTCTCACACACACACAGAACTCTCTCTCACACACACACACACAAACACACACAGAACTCTCTCTCACACACACACACACAAACACACACAGAACTCTCTCACACACACACACACACACACACACAGAACTCTCTCTCTCACACACACACAGAACTCTCTCTCACACACACACACAAACACACACAGAACTCTCTCTCTCTCACACACACACAGAACTCTCTCTCTCTCACACACACACAGAACTCCCTCTCTCACACACACACACACAGAACTCTCTCTCTCACACACACACAGAACTCTCTCTCACACACACACACAAACACACACAGAACTCTCTCTCACACACACACACACAAACACACACAGAACTCTCTCACACACACACACACACACACAGAACTCTCTCTCTCACACACACACACAGAACTCTCTCTCTCACACACACACACAGAACTCTCTCTCACACACACACACAGAACTCCCTCTCTCACACACACACACACAGAACTCTCTCTCTCACACACACACACAGAACTCTCTCTCACACACACACACAAACACACACAGAACTCTCTCTCTCACACACACACACAAACACACACAGAACTCTCTCTCACACACACACACAAACACACACAGAACTCTCTCTCACACACACACACAAACACACACAGAACTCTCTCTCACACACACACACAAACACACACAGAACTCTCTCTCTCACACACACACACAAACACACACAGAACTCTCTCTCACACACACACACAAACACACACAGAACTCTCTCTCTCACACACACACACAAACACACACAGAACTCTCTCTCACACACACACAGAACTCTCTCTCTCACACACACACACAGAACTCTCTCTCACACACACACACACACACAAACACACACAGAACTCTCTCTCTCACACACACACAGAACTCTCTCTCACACACAAACACACACAGAACTCTCTCTCTCACACACACACAGAACTCTCTCTCTCACACACACACACAGAACTCCCTCTCTCACACACACACACACACACAGAACTCTCTCTCTCACACACACACAGAACTCTCTCACACAAACACACACAGAACTCCCTCTCTCACACACACACACACACACAGAACTCCCTCTCTCACACACACACACACACAGAACTCTCTCTCTCACACACACACACAGAACTCTCTCTCTCTCACACACACACACACACAGAACTCTCTCACACACACACCTCTCTCTCTCTCACACACAGAACTCTCTCTCACACACACACAGAACTCTCTCTCACACACACACACACAAACACACACAGAACTCTCTCTCACACACACACACACACAGAACTCTCTCTCTCACACACACACACAGAACTCTCTCTCACACACACACACACAAACACACACAGAACTCTCTCACACACACACCTCTCTCTCTCTCACACAGAACTCTCTCTCACACACACACACACAAACACACACAGAACTCTCTCTCACACACACACACACACACACAGAACTCTCTCTCACACACACACACACACACACAGAACTCTCTCTCTCTCACACAGAACTCTCTCTCTCTCACACAGAACTCTCTCTCACACACACACAGAACTCTCTCTCACACACACACACACAAACACACACAGAACTCTCTCTCACACACACACACACAAACACACACAGAACTCTCTCACACACACACACACACACACACACAGAACTCTCTCTCTCACACACACACAGAACTCTCTCTCACACACACACACAAACACACACAGAACTCTCTCTCTCTCACACACACACACAGAACTCTCTCTCTCTCACACACACACAGAACTCCCTCTCTCACACACACACACACAGAACTCTCTCTCTCACACACACACAGAACTCTCTCTCACACACACACACAAACACACACAGAACTCTCTCTCACACACACACACACAAACACACACAGAACTCTCTCACACACACACACACACACACAGAACTCTCTCTCTCACACACACACACAGAACTCTCTCTCTCACACACACACACAGAACTCTCTCTCACACACACACACAGAACTCCCTCTCTCACACACACACACACAGAACTCTCTCTCTCACACACACACACAGAACTCTCTCTCACACACACACACAAACACACACAGAACTCTCTCTCTCACACACACACACAAACACACACAGAACTCTCTCTCACACACACACACAAACACACACAGAACTCTCTCTCACACACACACACAAACACACACAGAACTCTCTCTCACACACACACACAAACACACACAGAACTCTCTCTCTCACACACACACACAAACACACACAGAACTCTCTCTCACACACACACACAAACACACACAGAACTCTCTCTCTCACACACACACACAAACACACACAGAACTCTCTCTCACACACACACAGAACTCTCTCTCTCACACACACACACAGAACTCTCTCTCACACACACACACACACAAACACACACAGAACTCTCTCTCTCACACACACACAGAACTCTCTCTCACACACAAACACACACAGAACTCTCTCTCTCACACACACACAGAACTCTCTCTCTCACACACACACACACAGAACTCTCTCTCACACACACACACACAGAACTCTCTCTCTCACACACACACACACAAACACACACAGAACTCTCTCTCTCACACACACACAGAACTCTCTCTCACACACACACACAGAACTCTCTCTCTCACACACACACACACACACACACACACACAGAACTCTCTCTCACACACACACACACAGAACTCTCTCTCACACACACACACACACACAGAACTCTCTCTCACACACACACACACACAAACACACACAGAACTCTCTCTCTCTCACACACACACAGAACTCTCTCTCTCTCACACACACACAGACAGAAATCTCTCTCTCACACACACACAGAACTCTCTCTCACACACACACACACAGAACTCTCTCTCACACACACACACACAAACACACACAGAACTCTCTCTCACACACACACACACAAACACACACAGAACTCTCTCACACACACACACACAAACACACACAGAACTCTCTCTCTCACACACACACACAGAACTCTCTCTCTCACACACACACACACAGAACTCTCTCTCTCACACACACACACAGAACTCTCTCTCACACACACACAGAACTCTCTCTCACACACACACACACACAGAACTCTCTCTCTCACACACACACACACACACAGAACTCTCTCTCACACACACACACACAAACACACACAGAACTCTCTCTCTCACACACACACAGAACTCTCTCTCTCTCACACACACACAGAACTCTCTCTCTCTCACACACACACCTCTCTCTCACACACACACACAGAACTCTCTCTCTCTCACACACACACAGAACTCTCTCTCTCTCACACACACACAGACAGAAATCTCTCACACACACACACACACACACAGAACTCTCACACACAGTGATGATGATCATGCAAATGTTATACCATGTGACAAACAGACCACAAAAACCTTTTCAAACTTCCTCCTGTGTGTACGCACACGCACACACACACTCACACACACTCACACTCACACTCACACTCACACTGTGGTAAATTCGTTCCCTCTGAGCTCCAGACAGTGATGTATATCATATACTTTAGTGGTTTCCCAACAGAGAGGAAGCAGTTAACACACATCTGAGATGTTCAGTTCATCACTGTGACACACTCAAAGAGCCGTGCTGAATCACCTCTGAGATGATGGTCCACACCAGTCTTCTGGCCAACATCACGGTGATGAAGACAGCCAGGTGGCAGTCCATCAGATGGTAGTTCTTCACACAGAAAAAGTTCACATCTTTATCATCACACACAGAGAGCACTGTAGATAACAGATGTTCAGCAGAATGTTCACGCTGCTCTGAATCATCCAGCGAGAGCATCGGGCATCAGGAACTGCAATTAAAGCGCTATATATTCCAAGTCTTCTGAAATCACATGACTCATTTGGGTCCGTTCCTCAAACAACCCTTTAATTTGGTGTAACAATGAAATATAGGCTTCACTTCAGTGCGTTTCTCACAAAACATCACCAGATGAGGAATTTAACCACACGGACGACTGTTACGATACTCTCATGGTGATTCGATTGTGTTTTTCAGCAACTGACCACTGAAGAGCCGCGTGAACATCCTGCTAAACCGCTCATAAAATCAATGATCCTTCATTAACGAGAACGTCACTTTATTCTGTTGTGTTCAGAATTGTGTGTACCATTGAGGTGGAGGCTGTTGGCTGGTTGTATGAAGACCACCACACCGTCCTGTAAATGTTGATGTACTGAACGAAGAGCGCCACCAGCAGGTAGAGGAAGAGCAGCGACTCGAACAGCAGGTTACTGTCCAGAGGAAGATCGGGAATGCGGGAATGCCGGACGGGTTCAGGAGTGATGAGGGCCGTGAGGGGCGGAGCCGACAGACCCACGGCACTGCTGTTCCTGCGACACACACACACACACACACACACACTCTCTAAACTACATCCAACGACAGCCAGTGATTCAGACACATCAGGGCGTCTCTTCCCTCTCGCTCCATCAGGAAACAGCAGATTCCAGTCTGATATTCAAAACAGTCAGTCAGGCATCAGGTCACGACAGCTCTCCTCCAGCCCACGGGAGCAGAACGAGTTTACTGAAGAATACTGATCACACTAACAGCTTGAGCGTCTTTATCAACACTCAGACTCAAATCACACTGCACTGGCCAGAGGAGAACTGACTGAGCCGGTTCCTCCCAACGTTTTTCCTTCGTTTCCGTCACCTGATGGAGTTTGTGTTCCTGTGGCTTACTTAGTTGAGTTTAAAAGACACTTAATCTTCAGCAATATTGACGGCACTGACACCATCAGATGAGAACAAAACCTGAACTGAATAATGACTTTGTCTTTTTAGAGTTGCTTTAAGCAGAATGTGAATTTTCCTCATATTTGATGAAGTTTGCATCATTGATTCTGTTGTTTTCCTGTTTATTACGGTGAAGCTGCTTTGAAGCGATCTGTAGTGTATAAAGCGCTGTAGAAATAAAGCGACTCGACTCTTGAAGCCACACACATAGGTTTGGTTACTAATTAAGAATTCAAATTAGGTCATTAGATCATCTAAAAGACTAAAACATTAATATATAAAGAGTAAACAGCACATTTCAGCAGATCTGAATCAGTGATCAGAAAGAAACAAGCAGCAAACCAACAGACTGACCGCTGAAATCTGTGTCCAGACTGACAATAACTACTGAAGTCAGCGGTTAACCAGTACAGGCTTCATCTTATGAAGTCTTCATCTTCTCACGTCACAAACACAAACTCCGTTTACGTTCAGCTGTGAGCGTGAGATCGTATGAAACCGTTCAACACTGATCGTGGTCAGGGTTTATATGGTCAGTGAACGTAAACTGCTCATTGTGGACAATTAGACATTATAAACGTCATGATGAATTTCTGTAAAGCTGCTGAAACGATGTATGACGCTAACGCGGCTCAAGATTTTGCTAAATAATTGAATCTGCATTTCCAGAGCATTTTCACGCGAGTGAGACGAGTGAGGCAGATATGCACATTTATTCCATGACTGTCATTCACATAATCACATATTTTTCTTTCTTTAAAAAGCCATGGATGCATTACTGTGTTGACTATGAAAAAAAATGAGCTTTAATGTTTGATTTGGGACTCCAGCAAGGTTCGATAACCTAATCAAACTTCATGTCGCGGTGAAGAACGTCAATCAAAGAAGCAGCGGCGCCTCACCTGCACCTGAGCCCCGCCCCATTGCTGAGGCCGCCGCCCACCAGCGTCTGCAGTGAGGGCAGAGCGCAGCGGCTCAGCTGCTGTCTACTGGGACCCCTGCGGCCCCCGGGCATGTCCTCCAGCGGCTCCCTGCGACACCGTCTTCACGTCTCGGCCCAATGCAGCCCGGCCACTGCAGGTGAAACACAAGCCGTCGGGTCAGATCACCAGAGAACAACTCAGGTACAGAATTATTGACCTGATAACAAATGCAGCAGTTGAGTGAATAAAAACTTGATGTGAAATCACACGTCAAAGGACGAAACTGCTGTACAGTCATTCAAGAGAATCAGTTCAATCAGCTCCCATAGAAACACAGTCAGGTCAGAGGTCAGAGTTGGCGGCATCTGATAAATGAACACTTTATCATCTGACAAAGTAGCAGTTTTTCTGTTTAAACTGTTGCACTAAAAGAGGAAGTTAAAGCACAATGAAGCTGAAGTGTGTAAGAAGAAAAATGCATTAAACTCTCCAGAATGATGAACACCAAAACCTGCCGAGCTGCTCATCCAGACAACAGCCGGCGGGAATCATCTCATGACACACAGAAATGACAAGATTAACAAGACCAGACTAACACATAACTACACCCACAACCAGACTAACAGCTGAACTACACCCACAACCAGACTAACAGCTGAACTACACCCACAACCAGACTAACACATAACTTCATCCACAACCAGACTAACAACTAATCTACACCCACAACCAGACTAACACATAACTACATCCACAACCAGACTAACAACTAATCTACACCCACAACCAGACTAACAACTAATCTACACCCACAACCAGACTAACAGCTGAACTACACCCACAACCAGACTAACAGCTGAACTACACCCACAACCAGACTAACAACTAATCTACACCCACAACCAGACTAACACATAACTACACCCACAACCAGACTAACAACTAATCTACACCCACAACCAGAATAACAGCTGAACTACACCCACAACCAGACTAACACATAACTACATCCACAACCAGACTAACAACTAATCTACACCCACAACCAGACTAACAACTAATCTACACCCACAACCAGACTAACACATAACTACATCCACAACCAGACTAACAACTAATCTACACCCACAACCAGACTAACAACTAATCTACACCCACAACCAGACTAACAACTAATCTACACCCACAACCAGACTAACAACTAATCTACACCCACAGCCAGACTAACACATAACTACATCCACAACCAGACTAACAACTAATCTACACCCACAACCAGACTAACAACTAATCTACACCCACAACCAGACTAACACATAACCCACAACCAGACTAACACATAACTACATCCACAACCAGACTAACAACTAATCCACACCCACAGCCAGACTAACACATAACCCACAACCAGACTAACACATAACTACATCCACAACCAGACTAACAACTAATCTACACCCACAGCCAGACTAACACATAACTACATCCACAACCAGACTAACAACTAATCTACACCCACAACCAGACTAACAACTAATCTACACCCACAACCAGACTAACACATAACTACATCCACAACCAGACTAACAACTAATCTACACCCACAACCAGACTAACAACTAATCTACACCCACAACCAGACTAACACATAACTACATCCACAACCAGACTAACAACTAATCTACACCCACAACCAGACTAACAACTAATCTACACCCACAACCAGACTAACAACTAATCTACACCCACAGCCAGACTAACACATAACTACACCCACAACCAGACTAACAACTAATCTACACCCACAACCAGACTAACAGCTGAACTACACCCACAACCAGACTAACAACTAATCTACACCCACAACCAGACTAACAACTAATCTACATCCACAACCAGACTAGAGAATCGGCTGAACCCCAGTCACCTCCAGACTAACAATATTAACTAACTAAATAACACATGAACTAACATACACAGTTTAAACACAAACAGGAAATAAACAGAATCATTGTTCTGCAGCTGGTAACTGAACTATATGAATATGGATCTGATGTTCACTGCAGTAAAGATGACTGAACGCATGAGTAACACTTAAATAATTAAAGTAACACTTACCGGACACCAATCATGAGCGCAGACATCAGTCACCTAAACTCTGTAACAACCACATTTGTTTCTCTCTCTGAATGATGATACGGTGTGGCGTTTCTGACGAGACAATGTGGAGATTGTGTTTCGCGTGTGTTGTTGGAGTCGCGCGCTGCTCGTTATTAACGGCCTTAAAATGCAAATGCAAAACACAAAGTTGCAGAAGTTCCTCACGCCTCAGACCGACGTGGCAAACCGACGTTGCGTCACATGACGCCATCAGCTCCGCGACGCCTCTGGTGCGCAGGCGCCGCAGACAAACCGAAAACACGAGGAGCTAATAGTGCTAAACCGATACAACATTTAAAAATTGTATTTCTAACTTCTAGCTTTTATTCGGCTTTGTGAATCTGCCTCGCAAACATTCGTACTTTGGCAGTAATGTCGCCGTCAGTGTTCCCGCTGAGAGCAGGAAGGGATTGTGAGGAGACGCACTCAAACTTCAGCAAATGCCGCTTTCGCAGATTTATTTATGCAAGTGGAAAAGCAGGAATTGTGTCCACATAAAATGCATGACGGAAAGACAAAATATTAACAGACAGTCCTTCATATAAGAAAGATAGAGCATGTACAAGCCTTTCATCATGACAGACGCTCTTCACATATTCAGATGAAGATGATAGAAAGGAAAGACTGGAAAATGATTCTGGATTGAACTTTAGATGCGGTAACAAGGTCCATAAAGACATTTACAAACAGGCGAAAGAACAGCTTGACCTGAGCATTATCAATACAACATAAATACACACTTCTGTAGAAGTTATTCCTTGTGTTTATGAAGCCAGACTGAAAACATGGAAACCGTTCAAAACTAGTACCAACCACAAATCACAGTGAATCACTCATTATGGACACGATCGTCAGCATTTCAGAGTCTCGTACCCAATATGTGTGTCATACTGCATTATATCTCTGTGCTGTAAATGCTGCGGTTGCTAAAAACATCAATATATGAATAAATATATCGACACAAAAGACGTGATATTTACACATAAATCCTCGAACCCAAGAAAGGCCACAGCTAATGTCATACATGTACTAGAAGAGGATATTCACATTCAAGTGTATAAACTGATCGGCAAAAAATATAAAACATCCATGATCTGTTCAAAGTATCACATCCTTCAAATATGTTCCGTAAAACCAATTCACTTTGCGTTCACGAAGTCTGGAGACGCTGGCGTTCAGATGACGATGCTGGTGCCGCTGCGAGAACTCTTATCCTGCGGGAGAAGAGCAGAGCCGACATTAACACAAGATCAACTTCCACACGAGTCTCTGATCAGCATCTGTGTGGACGTGAAGGTGCAGGAGGGTCCAAACGTCAGGCGGCTAAACCTGACCCGTCTGTACAAACAGTCACATGATCAATTACTGACAAATTCACTGTTGTGTGTTCTCATCTCAAGTTTACTTTAAAGGGGCCCATTCTATTACATCTTGTAAAAAGGGGGATAAGACTAAAGTGTCTCCAGAATGTGTCTGAAGTTTCAGCTCAAAATATCCCACAGATCGTTTATTAAATCATGCCCAAAATGCCCCTTTCTGGGAGGAAGCAATAACACACAGTTTTTTGTGTGAGTATCTTCAAATGCAAATGAGCTGCTGCTCCCCGCCCCCTTTCCAGAAGAGGACGGAGCCTTTATAGCGACTCATTTGGAGACACCGTTTATGATTGGAGGGGAAAATAAAAGAAGGGTGGATTTTGGTTGTGAAGAGTCATCTTCAAACACCGTGTGAAAGTGAATTTTGCATGATAGGTCTCCTTTCAAATTTGAATGAGAAACGAAGCATTCATCTTACATTCATTTACATTTTCGATGTGATTGCAGACGTTTGGATCTCCTCACGGCACCAGAACATCCTACACGTTAGTTTAAGAGTGTGAGGAGAGGAGATGGACGGTTAAAGCAGCAGAGCAGCGGTGACCGCGTGAGCCGCTCAGACTCTTACAGAGAAGCGTTCCGGCCGCTTGGCTGGCTTCTTCCCGGGCTCGTACTCGCTGTAAGTGGGCGGATGATCGGACCATCCGCCTCCCCGAGCTCCTCGAGTGCCTCCGCGCCTGCTGTCCTCCTCGTTGGCCGAGCTCCACGAGCTGCGGTGGGGCAGAGGAGAATAGTCATCCCGTCTGGACGGGCCTGGGCGCTCGAAGGCCAGCAGATCGTCCCTGGATCGCGAGCGAGGACGGAATCCTCCGGACCGGCTCCGGCCGTCCAGGACGTCCTCCTGACTGTAGCTGCGCGGAATGACCGGCCGAGGGTAGCGGTGTGAGGACGAGCCGCTGGAGCGTCCTGCCCCTCGTGACCCGGACGGGAATCTGCGTGAGGCGGGGCCGTCGTCCAGGCCGGAGAGCATGCTGGGAGGGCCGGCGGAGAAGGGCACGTGCTGCGGCATGTGCAGCGGAGGGGACGACATGTGCTGCGGCTGTAACAGCGGGGCGTTCACGTCCATGCCGCGCACCTGACCCTCCAGATAGTCCAGCACCTGGTTCGTCCCGTGAACGCTGCCGTTGCCGTGGATGCTGGGAGGCGGCATGTTAACGGCCATGTGCGGAGGCGGCAGTGGAACCGGCGTCATGTGACCCTTCCCTGAGGCTGAACCTGACATGGGCGAACAGAGAGAAGAACAAACACACATCGTCACATCTGAACCGCATAGGAGTAAAATATGAAACCAAATGGCGTATGAGGTTAAATGAGCTTTGGAAAATATATTCAATTATAAACAAACACACAGTTCGACTGTCAAAGTTTAAGGCTTGGTGAAGAATTTTTTTGTAGAAAAGTCATGAGTGTGAAATACGAGCATCTATTGAGGAAGGTTTATCTGTTAATCGTTTTGCATTGTAATGTTTTAAAACGACAGCGTTGATCATAAAACTAAGCATTTAAATCTCATTCTACTCACACATAATTGGCAGATATAGAGTGACGACTGATATTTATATTAATTTATGTAAGTATCTGCTTTACGGTAATGAAGATCTAATTGATTCTTTCACGAAATAGATTTTTTTTTAGCTATTATTTTATATGTCCGGCTTCATGAGGGTAATGGATCAGTTCACTTCTGAATTGATATTTCCTCATAATTCACTGTCCTCCACGTCATCCAAGATGTTCATGTCTTTCAGTCGGAAAGAAATGAAGGTTTTTGAGGAAATCATTCCAGGATTGTTCTCCACATAGTGGACTTCACTGGGGTTCAACGGATTGAAGGTCCAAATGTCACATTGGAAAGGTCACGTGACGTAGGAGGAAGTACCGATCCAGTGTTTACAAGGTGAACATGCAAAGACTGAGTCAAACGGTCTTTACAAAAAAAAAGGGTAAAACAACAATGTCGGATGATTTTGAAGTTGGAGAAAATGAGATGGAGTTTGTCCCTCTACCACGGTACTTCCTCCTGCGTCACGTGACCTTTCCAGCGTGATGACGTGATGTGTGGCGCATCAGAGCGGCGCAAGACGAGCATTTGTGGTTAAAAACTATTTTTTTTAATAAAACATGTGATGGTTTCTCTAGATCAGACTCTTATTCCTCGTCTGGATCATGAAGATCTTTGAAGCTGCGCTGAAACTGACATTTGGACCCGTTGAACCCCATTGAAGTCCACTATATGGAGAACAATCCTGGAACGATTTCCTCAAAAACCTTCATTTCTTTTCCACTGAAGAAAGAAAGACATGAACGTCTCGGATGACGTGGAGGAGAGGGAATGATCAGGACATTTTCATTCTGGAGTGAACTGATCCTGATACAGCAAGAACAATAAGAGACACTTTCACCATCCAATCACTTTGTCATGAATTCTCCTCGCTGAACCCGTTCATCCCGGACTCCAGAAAGACTGACCTGCGTACAGCATGGGGTTCATCTGGTACGAGGAGCTGTGGTTGCTCATGGGTGCGTAGAGCGGCTGTCCGTTCAGCCACGGCGTCATGGCCTTCTGCGCATCCTTCATCATCCGGTGCTGCATGACCGCTGAACACATCAACACAAACACAGCGTTAGGACGTCCGTGTGCTCCGTGAGGGAGCGGACGCTGTGGCGGTCAGTACCAACCCTTCTCGGGGCAGCAGCAGGTCTGCGGGCAGCAGGGCAGCGCACGTAACAGCAGCACTTCTGCGGACAGCACTGACAGCAGCACACGCACAGCAGGATGAGGAGCATCAGCGCTCCCAACACGATCAGCAGCACCGTCAGCCAATCTGACAACAACACCAGGTCATGGGTTTGATTCCCACTGATAAAATGTAGACCTTCGATGCAATTTAAGTCGCTTTCGATAAAAGCGTCAGCCAAATGATGATTCTCCCATGTTTTACGATCGCCACTTACGGTACACGATCAGCTTCATCTCTTTGTCTGAATCTCCGACGGTGTCTCCAGGCGCTTCCACGGCGCAGAAGTACATCCCGTTATCCCACCACATCACCTCATTGATGACCAGATCCGCCTCTGATCGACACAAACACACACAGTCAGAGAATCAGAGAAAACATCTGGACAACGACTGCAATCAAAACAATCATTCGTGGAAACAGTTGAGTTGATCGGTGAGAAACTGAAGGATTGTGGCTCGCGATCGTGTGTCAACAATCTCATCTTTCAGTTTTGTGCATCGACTCACTGTTCTGAATGTAGATTTTGCGGTCTCTGTACTCGGCGCCCAGAACCGCCTCGTTGGATCCCTGTTTTTGAGCCACGGTTCGGACGGTGCGCTGCGAGTCCACGCAGTCATTGGCGGGATCTTGACCCAACTGAAGGGCGGACTGATACGCTGCAGAACACACACACACACACACACACACACACACGTATGTGAACAACGCCTGCTGTTGAACATTACAGTAATAGTTCAATCCAAAACATGTTCTTCTGCTTCTACTCTACACATCCGGTGAATCTGCACACAACTCGAAGCCGAGATCAGAAACACGGATGTTGGAGTACCTGTGGAGTAATAGTCCAGAACAGGATCTTTGCAGAAGGACTTGAACTTCCATGTGACGATCACATTCTGAAGCTGCGCAGAGGTGGAGAAATCACAGCGCAAGACGACCGACGCAAACAGAGTCGTGCGTTTCTCCATCTCAGAGAGAGTGACCTGGATCGACTGAGTCCCTGAAAGAACAGAGAACGTCAGCTTTATTTCACAGGAATAACCAGGAAAATAACAGAGTTAATGATGCAAACTTCATCAAATATGAGACCAATTCAGATTCTGATGGAAAAAGACGAATGAGTCATTATTCATCTGATGGTGTCAGTGAGTCAAATCCATAATATTACTGAACACTAAGTGTTTTTCTTTAAACAGAAAGTGTGTGTGTGTGTGTGTGTAAGTTAGACAGAAACACACGGGCGGTCAAACCTGTAAAACTGGAAATCACACAAAGAGCAGGAAATTCTTCTCTGGTTCCAAACAAATCGAGTTTCAGTGTTTATAAAGAGAAATATTCAGCAAAATACTCGTGAAAATTTCATCTCTCTTCGAATCTTTTGGATTTCAAATAAACATTCGTGATCACCTGAGAGTTGCATTTATAAGTTTGTTTATTTATTTCTCATCATTTTTATTTTCTCTAGATTGCAGTTTCTTACTCTTGAGTGTTTTAAGTTGTTTTAAACATTGATATCCCGTCATTATTTCAATATTTGTATAATTTTAATTGGAATGATGGCAACAGTGGTCACGTGATCGATACGGACGCGCTCGACAGGTGACAGACTGACCTGTCACTGACCAGCCTTCAGTGGACCTGAATTAATGCTTTTCTCGCCCTGAACTGAACAGATTGTGTGTGTGTGTGTGTGTGTCAGGCTCACCGGAGGTCAGGACACTCAGAAGCAGCACCGACACGATCATCCGCCTCATGATGACCCGATGAAACTCCAGCAAACGTGAACCGAAACCAGCGCGAGTGTGAATGCGATGAAGTCCCGGATGAGCAGCTCAGTCAACACTGTTTTTATTTCATAAGACGCTTTTCCAGTAGTTTTGACCCTCCCAGACACCGGCTTGTGTTTCCTCTGCTCTCCTCTTCCTCCCCCTTCATCATCATCATCGTCATCATTACTCCACCCCAAAAAAGGTGCATCACATGACGCGCGTGCGCACAGGTGTCTGAGCACAGGTAACTACCGGCCTGAGAAAACCCGATCCAGACGATCACACTGCAGATGCAACTCATGCCCTCACATCTCCACCAAACGTAACAAAACTCTCACGAGAACATATTTCAATAAATAGTATGTTTATATCAACATAAGATACAAACAGTATTACAGTATTTTATATATATATATATATATCTCGATGATAGTTTTAGGTAAACTTGTTTTCCGTCCGTCCAGCGCGTGATTCCAGATCAGTGATGTGGTTGAAGTTCCTCGCGTGACCAGCAGGTGGAGCCAGAATCTCAGTTCAACATGGAGAAACTGCTGCTCACTGCAGTCGATGGGTGGAGCTTGACCTCTGTGGATGTGAGGGGTGGAGCTTGACCTAAATGTCAGGTTCAGGTTCGGATGTTGGACCTTTAAGCTCCACCCATTACATCCTGAGAGGGGACCCATTGGCTCTGCAGTGACCTTTGACCCTCAGATGAGTGGCGCGGACCCTGACGTCTGTGCAGCTTCAGTGTTAGTGGCTGTTTTCCCTTGTTAAATGGTGTCAGTGGACAGTCAAAAAAATAACCTTCAGTCCGTCAGTAATCTCACGGAGCAGCAGAGCAGGTGCGACGCTGGAACAAAACAAACACGAGGCTGTGAGGGACAGAAGCACAGACGGACTATTTTTCAGTTGAATTGGACCCTGAACGAGAGCCAGTCGTCCAGCAGAAACGCTCCCGCGGCCGCAGGGAACACTGGACACCAGCGGCAGATGCTGGACTGAGCGGCTCTGGCAGCGTGTGAGATGTTTGTGTCCTCAGAAGTGATCTAAATCACACAACCGCTCACTCTCACGCTCCTGCTGGTCAGCGTGAACTCGTCTGGTCATAATTAGTTTTATATAAAAATAACACAAGTCCACAGTATGTCCTCATTTAGACTGTGTGTGTGTGTGTGTGTGTCTGTGTTTGTGAGGGTGTGTGTAACTGATGTGTGTGTGTGTGTGTGAGTATTGTCTAAACAATAAACAAAGACCCTCATGACTCACACTCACAAATACTGACTCACACCGACACAAACACCAGTGTGAAAGAGTCATAAAGCTGCAACAATAATGTGACACTCCAGAAAAAGAACACAACGAGTCTGTTAAGAGAAGCTTTACTGAAATTCATTTGATGTCGTTATCATAATTTGAGTCGGAATATAGCTAATATACGCATTTCAGAAGGAAATAAACGTGAAATCATACAAAATGTAAACAAAGTTGCACAAAATGATTTTCAGTCCTCTTAGGCACAACTGTAATTATATTAGCCAAGTATTTTCTCAAGTATTGGGATGAAATAATGTTTTGTTGTGTAACGTCCATTTGAAGACCGGAGTAAGCTGGAGAACGCGGTGACGTCCGTCTGAGAGAAACACATCCAGACCCGCGGCGTCTGATGAGCTCATCACCCGGTGACGTCACGCGCCGACACCGACGGGCCTCGAAACACAATGATCCCGGTCCGTCAGCGTTTGACATTATACTGTGACGTCCGAGGAGATCCTGAACTACTGCCGAGTTCAGAGCCGCACACGATCTCACAGTCTCTGAAGCTGAGAAGAGCGCTGGAGATCAGCACGTGCTAAAACTCACCGTCATTAGATGAAAATCCTGTTTATCTAACATGATGAGTTTGACCAAATGACTTCCTGTAATCTCGTTCTCCGTATCTTTAAACAGTTTTGCTCAGCTTCACATCAAAACCAGTGTCATCCCCAAAAATACACAATATTATCATTTGTTAATTCGAAAATCGTACAATACTGATAAAACCGTGAGTACAACAAGATCTGCAATGATATTAATCTCTTGTATAAAACATCACTGGTTAGCTGGACAGCAGTTATGAATGTGTCCACTGACACTTTTCATCAGTAACAGCTTCATTCATTCGGAGCACTTTGAGATCAATGATGGGCTAACCTCATATATAAAGTCCAGCAACACTTCATGTAAACGTCCTCATCCCAGTGGAAAATGTTTTCATCAGGAAGAGTCATGTTCAGCGAGTGACCTCTGCGTACCTCACGACATTTTCTCCACGGTCACTCAGGCAGTGCCAACACTTTGACCCATTTTAGGGGAAGTTACTGTAAAACATATTTCAGACCCACAAACCTTCGTTCCGCAGCGCTGGGGCTCCGCAGGATCGGTGAGTCTGCGAGCGTGGCGATGTCCTCGCGTGTGTGTGTGTGTGAGGACATCACACGATAAGCGAGTCTCTGCTCAGAAGAGTGCTCTGTTCAAAGAGAAGACAGAAGAGTGAGCCGAGCGAGCGAGTCGAGCCGGGCCGTTAGAGATTAGTGCGGTCGGGCAGTGAGAGCGGCAGGTGAAGCGCGTCAGTGATTATTCTCAAATTATTGGGACCAGATATGTTACTTTGTACAGAAAAAGAAATACAAACTATAACTTGAAAAGCGACACGATTCTCCGAGTTGCACTCAATAAGATTTCCATCTGTATTCATGCACACAAATGGAGCTTCGGCGGGCGTCTCATTCGATGAGGATGACGAGCTCAAACGATCGTGTTTGTAAAAGCGAATGAAGAAAACACGGCAGAGAAACCATCGGGCGAGAGGTGTTTGTAAACTGAAGGACAGTGGGATCGACGCTCTGAACTCAAACATGCTCGTCTCTATTGTTGCTACACACATTTGTCACTGTCACACCTTGAGCTTTTTTATTTCTTTTTCAACATTTCTTAGTGCTTTGAAGGGCTGTTTCCAGATCGTTAGTTGTGTTAGAGTTTCAGCTGTGGTGGGAGGAATTAAGCAGCAAGCAGGCAGAGATGTGTTTGATTTTTTGACATTCTTGTTACCTGTGTACAGGTTATTTTCTGTGGTCAAATCGAGGTACGAATCGAACCGTGATCGAAAGACCTAGGTCGGAATCGAACTGCGCACTTTGTTCGTCAAAGAATGTCTACAAGAGATATGAATGAAATCAATGTTAAGGATGATGACTGGCGAGAGGAAATCTTATAGAGTGCTTCTCTGGTGAAACAGGTCTGCGTTCTCTCTTTTAATGACGATGATCTTTTATTCTTTATGAAATAAGAATTTTTCCAATAATATTAGCAATTGTGTCGGAGTGTTTCAGGACTACATTCTTCCAATCTCTGAGGAACTTCTCAGAGCCTTTCTAAGGCTTCGATTGAAGTGTCTTCACTCTGTGGTGCTTTTCTTTCACCGCACCAACGCATCCATTTACATGCGAGACAAACGCAGGCCTGCAGTGCTGCGATTCCCTCTCAATGGAACAACAAACTCACAAAGAGTCCAACAGATAACTCACCACTTTACGAGGGCGGTTCTGCTCCTCCTGCCCGCTTGGCGTGGAGCCGCGACTGGAGCGCGTGTAGTTGAAAGGTTGTTGTCCGGACTCGGCTCCACGGGAACGCTCCAGTTCCTTCTCTGTGTAGGGCGGCAAGGATTCATTATCCTCTGCCGTCCGCTGGCGAGGTGACTGGTTGCTTGGAGACCTGCTGTGGAAACGCTCACTAGTCTTTTTGGAGCCGTTTCTAGAAGGCGTGTCCGAGTCCTCTTCAGTCCGACCGCTCTTCCCAGCTTTAGCTTTACGTTCCAATAAACTGTTGAGAAGGGCGTCATCGTAGTCTCTTCTGCTCCCCGTACCACTGGAATCTCTCTGATCCCGCTCTCGTGAATCCCGTTGGGGTCGATCGTTGTCCCACGTGTCCCGCCTTTTTCCAGGTAAGGGTGGAGGGCTGGGCGGACGTCTCGTTGGACTGGCCTTTGGAGAGTAACGTTTGGAACAATAAAATGGATAGCGATCCCGTTCCAGCTCCCGCTCTCTTTCCCTCTCGCGCTCCCGTTCTTGAGCTCTGCAGCGGTCCTCCCTGTTTCCCTGCTCACCGTGACGTCCTCGCTGCATATACGTCATAGCAAACTCCTCCAGCTCATCCAAAGATCCAGTCCGCCCGCGCTCCAGGAAAGCCTTTCTCTGCAGGTGCTCCGAGCGAGGGTTCCACCTGGAGAGACGAAAGTCATGGACTGATGTTAAACCGTGGACACTATTACAGTGTGAATTCAGTCAAGTCATGACATGCATCTACTACATCTCATCCTTCCATTACCTGGGGTTGTCATCCGCCACATGATTTCTATGCTGCGGCTGCCGTGTGTATCTGCCCTCATGAACGGGAGATAAATCTGAGGTCCGGAGGTCAGTGGGGTCATCAAGATCAGGGATGGCTGGTAGAGCTTTTTTTTGTACTTGTCGATAGGTCTGACGGAAGTCTGTTTCTGCATCATGTAATGAACTCAGCTCGGACAAACTGCAGGCTGCAAACAAGCCGAAATCAGCAAAGACATCTCTGACGGACAACCTCTTTTTATTCTGTGCAAATTCTTACCACAATTATTTGACATTAGAATATTGGACATTAATATCTCAGCTCTTGTTCTAGCAAGTCTTATCCTCATTTATTCCAGAAACATGAAGCAGATCTTACAGTTCTATATGAAAAGTGGAAAAAAGTGAAGAATGAAGGAATTAAAGACCACGAGGAATGCAGAGACAAGCATGCAGCTCTTCACGCAGGAAAATAGAGAAGAGGAGACATGTCGAGAGTGTGGCATGTGTAGATTCACTGTAGATCGTGCATTGGTCATGTGCAGCAGACCGTATACAGTGTAATGGGCATGGTACTGTGCAGTGGAGCGTGTGCAGTGAGCTAGTGCAGTGGAGCGTGTGCAGTGGATCGTGTGCAGTGGATCGTGTGCAGTGGATCGTGTGCAGTGAGCTTGTGCAGTGGAGCGTGTGCAGTGGATCGTGTGCAGTGGAGCGTGTGCAGTGGAGCGTGTGCAGTGAGCTTGTGCAGTGGAGCGTGTGCAGTGGAGCTTGTGCAGTGGAGCGTGTGCAGTGAGCGTGTGCAGTGAGCTTGTGCAGTGAGCGTGTGCAGTGGAGCGTGTGCAGTGAGCTTGTGCAGTGGAGCGTGTGCAGTGGAGCGTGTGCAGTGGAGCATGTGCAGTGGATCGTGTGCAGTGGATCGTGTGCAGTGGAGCGTGTGCAGTGAGCGTGTGCAGTGAGCTAGTGCAGTGGATCGTGTGCAGTGGAGCGTGTGCAGTGAGCGTGTGCAGTGGATGGTGTGGAGTGAATCAAGCAGTGGCTCGTGCACAGTGGTCAAAGGGCATCTGGAATGGAGTTTGTCTTACAGTCTCGGCTGCTGCTAAGCGTCTGTGACGGGATGAACTGAGCGAGCTGCTTCTCCACGTACTGCAGCACCTTCAGAGAGCTCTGATCTGACGCAGACTGCAGATGGAAACCACTCCGCACTACAGAAGATACATCATGTGTGTGTGTTGTAAGAATATTGTTTTTGGTCATTCGGGAAACAGATTCAGGCCATTTTAAAGTCCGTATTCTGATGAAAAACTATTTTTTGCAAGCGACATATAAACCACAATTATATTTTATACTACAGATTTTTAGCTCCCGCTTGTAGGAGAATATGTGGACTAATATTGTATGTAAAATTATAATATCATTTCAGGGGTTCACATGTTAATGTAATCGAAGAGCTGAAAATAAACAGATTTGGTTCGCTGCCATAATAAAGGGCTTGAGCGTGACTCTGAGCAAGAAGGAGCTGGAATGCAGTTAAAAGAGTGAGACTAAGCAGCACTTTATATTTGCTCGCTCTAGCATTGAGGTCAGTTAAATTACATGAACATTTAGAACTTGATTTGGCCCGTGCGTATTTAATGTGACACACTGCGGTGGATTTGTTCTCAAGTGTGATCTCTACTATCGCAGTGAAAGCATGTGTCACTTTCACTTTAAATGTTTGAATTTCACAAGTTTTTTCAGTTCATTTTCAATTATTAAGACGCCCCACTTTCTCCACTCTTCTGTGGTAAAGCTCTGAAATACCGCGGTGGTCAGAACTATTTAATAATGTGCCAGTAAATCATCTTGTGGTTTTGGAGTGTCTAACACGGTCACAAACAGACTATTGCCAGCAGCTCAGTTCCCACCAGTGAACAGACGGACTCTAGTGCACTCACCTGCTGAGCCGTTGTTCTCCAGTGATGGTGCAGTGGACAGGTTTGGGTCAATGAGGGAGGGTGGGGCGATGGGCACCATGGTGGGCATCCCAGGTATGTAGTATGGAGGGAACATGGGCACTGGCGTGGGAACTGCTGTCTTGATCCCCTTTCCTGCTTCATACACTATATGAGAGTGAGACAAATGTCATGTGACACGACAACCAGACTATTTGAAAGAGTCAGACATCAGAACTATACAGAATACTGCATACTAGTATATGTAATACTAGTATGTAAGATTTTCAACAGTATAAACTCATCCTCTGTGGCCTGTTCTCTCTGTCAAGTCGACTACTGTAAAGTAGGAGCAACAGTTTAAAGAGAATTTTGCTGAAGTTACTTCAAGTGCTGACATGTTTACAGTCTACACCGATCAGGCAGAACATTATGAGCACCTTCATATCTGCACCAAGCCCTAAAATCCTTACGTTTGCCCTTTTTTCCTGCTTGTAACATCAACTTTGAGGACAAAACGTTCACTTGCTGTCTAATATATCCCACCACTAACAGGTGCCGTGATGAAGAGATGATCAGTTATTCACTTCACCTGTCAGAGTGTGTTACAGTATCGCTGAGGACTGAAGTCAGGTATGTCAAATGGTGTCTAGCTCCCCCTCTCTGGATGGAACGTAATGGGTGGAGCTTGACCTGTTTAGGGATAGGGTGTGGCTGGATGTCAAGCTCCACCCACTGACTCTCAGGTTTGAGCCAAATCATAGTAATGCAAGAACACGTGTTGAAGATGAGTTTGGATGCTTGTGTAGTGTGTTTCTTCATTCGGAGGCTCGTGTGGACAGGTGTGTCTGCGGTACTCACGGTGTCGAGGGCAGCAGCAGGTCTCTGGGCAGCAGCAGCATCTCACGTAACAGCAGCAGGAGTGAGGGCAACACTGACACCAGCAGACACCCACCAGCAGAATGACCAGAGCACTGCCCACCACCACAGCGCCCACAAACACCCACTCTGGCAGAGAGAACACGTTCAGGGTCAGTACCATCATCACCATCAGCGCGGTGTTCTTCAGTGAGCGCGACACACATACAGTGACGTTCTGCAACACTCGTTTGGCAGAATGTGTACGATGCGTTCTGGCGGTCAGCTGGAAATCCAGAGGGAATACAGTGAACTGGATTTCCAAAACCGCTGGTCAACGCAGTGTAAACTCTAGTGTTTATGTTCACAACAGCTGAATTTAACATCAGTTCTAATCATGGAACATTAAAAACATCACAAATGTACATTTATAAAGGGGACCTATTATGCAAAATTCACTTTTACATGCTGTTTGAACATAAAATTTGGTGTTCACCACCATTCAAAAATTCACCCACTCCTTTTTTTAATCTGCATAACTCATAAGCAGTGTCTCAGAATAAGTTTGTATGCCACGTGACATCACATTGTACACGTCCGCCCCTGACCGGTGACGGACCGCTCTGAGACGCTCACAGTGCGTTCATCTCCTCACCGGAGCATGAGAAGCAGCTGTCATGTCACAACCGTATTCTTATTCAAGCCACTAAAGTTATTCAGTCAAGTGACAGTGTATATTACGCTGCTGTCACTTTAACTCAGATCTAATAAACACGTGATTTCTTTCCCTGCCGTTTACGTTCATCGATATAACTGACTACGTTTATGTGAACTAAAAATGTGTTTTTGTCATAATCTTGTGTGTATTTGAAAGAGAACTTCGTTTAATACTCACAGTTCGCACCGTCTGACAGTCAGCGTTCAGAAGTGTGCGCTCAGAAAACCATATCAGAAGTTTAAACCGATATGGCTTTAAAACACATGCAGATAATAAACTTTCATGATGATGAAGAAACGCAATGTGACGTGAGCGTGACGGCGACAGAGATGATCACTAAAACCAAACAGATGTTCTAGTTTTTGGCAGAGTGTCCGAGCTCTTCTTTCAGATTCAGGGGCACCAGAGACTTCTATTACTGTACATCTTGTAAAAAAAAAAAGGGCAGAACAATATATTCAAGCCAGAACAATATAGGACAAGGGGTTTAGTGGACGGATGGATGCAGTTAGCAAACACGTGATATCAAGCACCACATAAAAACACTTTAAATTACAACTTGCATTCTGGTCTACTATAGGAAAAAGCAGGATAAGCAAGAGATTCATGTTGCGGATCTCAATGAGGAATGTGTTCCACAAACACTCCAAATAAATCTCTCCATGAAGGAATTTCACAAACACATTTCCAGCCCAAATGTCTCTGGTTGTCATGTGGAACCGATTCATCATGATTTCGTCAAAAAAGTATTTCAAATATGTGAAATGCAGTAACATCATAATTCATCAAATGAATTAAATCTTCATTTAAAGCCACAAAAGCACTTAAACTGGCCAGTGACAGACCTCAGAGCCGGTTGTTCAGAGTTCAGAGTGAGAGACGAGAAGATCAGATGCAGACTGAAGTGAACAAACTCACGAACACACTATCTGTGCATCTGAACGCACACATCCTCAGGAAACGGTGCGCTTTGAAAAGGGTTCTGGTTGAACTACTAGAAGTCCTATTACTGCCAAAAGAGGATACTAAATAATCCAATCATACTGTATTTGTTAAATAATATGACAGTCTAATTCATCAGAAGTTCAGTATCTAGGATTTTTCCAGTTGGGTTCCATGTTTTATGGGAACTCTCCACTACAGACATAACGGGTTTTACTCCGGATAAACCGCTGTATCCCCTAACCCTCCCGTCACAGAAAACACTCCGCATTTTACATTCTCAAAAAACCATTCAATGATTTATAAGCTGTTTTCTTCATGGGGACCAAAAAATGTCTCCACAAGGTGAAAGATTTCAGGTACTGCCCTCGAGATGAATTCACGGGATTGACTGATGATGACGGATGATCAGTCAATCCTCCTTCATTAATCTCTCGTTGACTCAAACATCACACCATCTTACCGCAAACAACTGCAGCGAGCAACGGAGCGTCACAGGCCCCGTCCCAAACGGCACACTGCTATCCACTCCCGGTCTAGTGGACCTACAGTGACCGTAGGGTGTCCCATGTGTGAGTTTCAGGCTTCAGAAGGGTGCTCACGAGTCGATGATGTCACGTGATGAGACCCGACCTGCTGCGCTCAGGATCGGTCCATCAGTCTGGGAGATCATCCCTGATCTGAATGCCTCAGATGTTATCACATGATTTATTACAGTGAACTAGGGTTTGTTAGTGTAGTGTTTTACAGTTGATTATAAGGAAATGACATCACAGGGGAATTAAAGAAGTAGAAGCTGGAAGTGAGGCGGCTCAAACAGGAAGTGTGTGTCTGGGAGCTCGTACCTGGAACAATCTCCACATTTAAGCCAGGCAGAAGATCATCGGTCAAACCTGTCTGACCTGAAGAGACAGACGAGAGAGAGAGAGAGAGAGAGAGAGAGAGATGAAGCGTGAGAGCTGAGAAAGAGGAATCATGTGCAAACAGAGTTTCATGCCAACAGAGAGAAGATCAGGTGAAATGTGAGCAGAAACACGAATGATTGAAAGATTCATGCTAAACTCTGGGGTTCTCCTGTGAGCATCTGTGGGGTTTCTGCAGTTTTCTGAGAATGGAGTGTGTGATTCCAGTGCTGATAATCAAACTACGGATCGCTGCGTCACACAAACAACAACATCTAAACACACGGAACCCTTCCAGATGTCTGAATCACATCATTTATCGGCGTTTATCTATGTTTCTAATCTTCTCCTTTCCTCCAGAGTTTCTCAGTGAGGTGTTTGTGTGAACAGCAGCATGAAGAGAGTCTGTAGAAACATCAAAGTGGAGCGTTTGATCCTCACGGCCACAGAATCGCTGACACTGAACAACATTACACTCATTTATTAGCACACAAAGAAGCATTTGAGACTCAAAAAATGTTCCCAATGGAAGTTTTGCTTTCGTTTTGTTCCACCTCGAAACACGTCACTTTATTTTCTCCAAACTTAATCCAAATAAACCCTTTCCTTCAGCTTTAACTGATATCTCAAGGTTTTCCCCTCAACGCTTGTTCACACTTTGCTGTTTTACTTCAGCTCGCTCTTGTTCCATCATTTCAAGAAGCTCGACTGTAATCTAAATCTGATCGCTCACAGGAAACAGGAAAGACCTCCTGTGCTGCTCGAGGCTCAAAACACATTGCGTTTGGAATTCTGTCTGTGTCCGGATCCGTGTCTCTGCTAAACTCACCCGTTCACTTTCATTGTATGGAAAAAAACAAAAGAGAGACAGAAGTTGTGTCTCAATGACACATTTATACACTGTGAGCTCAAGCGTGTAGCGTGAGGGTCATAAGGTCATTCAGTCGGTCAGCTCCGCCCCTCCGCGAGGGCATGAGGTGTCCGGCGTTCCACACTTCCACACTAATCACACTCTTTTACTACAAAATGTCACAGAATAGTGCATAAGTATGTGAACTGAGACGCACCTAGAGACTTTTTTGAAAATGTAATTTTCATTTTCATTGGTTTGAATGACGTGTAAATGACGACAGAATGATTTCTGTTCCGTCTCAGAGATTCTTCAGTTGTGAGATGTTGAGAATACATCTGGTGGAGTACTGATGAAGTATCTTTATTGTGCTTCATTTAATTGACGCGGTCACTGTCATGAGAATGAGATTTTAATTACTGTAAGAAGCCGCTCATCTTTCACAGCTTTTCTTGATTCTGCCCTTGAGATGAAGCGATGAGGTCTCCACTCCGTCTCCATTCATTTCGGCACAATGCGTCTCTACGTCACGCGGCGCAGCTGGACGCGAGCGCCTCGCCGTTGCCATGGCAGCATGATTCTGCTCTTTGTGCGGTCAGCTGCTGTGACTCTGTACATTAGGTCACTATCAGCGTTCAGTGACAGCAGACACACAGTGCATTACCGTAAGAGAGAGTCAAATAAATATATTTTTTTTACAATTATGAAAAATATAAATGTTTCAAGAACGACAAATGTATTAACTGTTTTTTATATGAATGGAACCTTAATTGGTTTATGTAATGTTTGAACCCATTTATAATATGAGGTGGATGAACGACACGCAGCAAAACACCGACTTCATTTCTTCATTCAAGACTGTAAACGCGTGACAACATCTACTAACATGAGCTGGAGCGTCCGAGCTGACCTCTGCCATCTGAACAGAAGAGAACGAGGCTCATGACTCACGAACCGTAGGTCAGTTCATCTCTTCAGAGATTTTCATGTTGCTCCCATTTTTCACACAGTCGGATCGGCAGAATAAAGCTGAGAGGCTTTCAAAGCCAGCGTGATATCAAAGCGTTTCGCGATCGACAGTGTCTAACATACTGAACTTCTGATCTCTTACTGTAGAAAACATGAATGCAACGATTATAGACTGTACAGCGCGATTCTGATCTCAAACCAGCGCTAACGGTCGGTCAGAGGAGAGAAACGTCAGACGAGCCTCGACACAAAGATCAGAGTCAGGGTTTCAGAGTTTCAGTGTCGTGTGGGCGATCACACCGTCACCTTTGTAAGGCTGGAGTCGAATTGTCTGGACTGAAGGACAACTTTTGTTGACAAATCAACATTTGAATGTTCTTCCGCATAAGTAACAGAACTATCCGAGACGCCCCATGCCGAGCAGTTCACACCTCACCAATACACTCTCCCGACTAACCTCTGAGTTTTACGTGAAGGAGAAGGATGGGAAACAATCCAAATCTGAATGTGTACAACAAATGAATATACATGTTTGGTATCATTTGAAATGTCTCAGTGCGCCTGGTAAAATGGTCTCATTCTCCTAGACATAGTACGAACTTCCAAGAAGTTCTAGAAAGCAAGCAATATTGCGCGCCACTAGAAGGTGTGCCGGCCCCCAGAACCTCCATTCAAACTACCTCCTGTATGTAAATAAGTGCCCCCTTCTACAGGTACCAATAACCCATTCAAGCTGATTGCCCATTTGTGACCCCCTGAACAGGGGACCAAACCTAATTACAATTACAAACACCACCATTTGGTCTTATTGAATTATCTGGGTATTTAGGGAGAGCTGGCGAAGGGTTCGGGGAATCTGTAGGCAGATCTCCCACACAATCACTGTGTGTAGTCTATTTCACTGCCAGGTAAATGCTTCTGTTCTTTTATTATTGATTGGATGTATGTTTTATTCTTTGGATTGGATTTGAATTATTGTTCTATTACCTGGTTAATAAATTGTTATGTTTGAATTTATTCTGATTGACTCTGAAATTATTAAACTCTAGTAGGTGACGTTAACGCCACAAATCTACGCTCAGGTTAGTAACGGACCAAAACTTGGAGCTCCGACTAACACATTGGCATTAGTCACGTGTACTTAGGCTGTAGAGGCTAATATGGGTTTTTCCGTTCAGAACAACAAAAGGGTTGTCAGACCAATCTGAATTCGGGTCAGCCTCAACCTCTGATTATTGTAATATTATTCTAACTAAGTGTACGTGGGAAACTACGGCATGATTATGTAAAGTTATCTTAGAGGAAGTTAGGTTGGTCAACTTTGTTCTAGGATAATGGTCATGACCTCTGGCTAGATATAGTGTTATTCTAATTAAGTGTTTACAGACCTAAGGGGACTGAATCACATACTTTTAGAAATATGCAAGCATGGTGCGGCGTCTAAAAGTATCAGTCAATTTGCCTCTGTCTAGATGACCAAGACTGACGAGTTTGTGATTAGAGATCGTATTCCGATCGGTACGAGACTCAAAGGGTTATAGGAATCCGAACGAACGAGTATAAAGGGTTAAAAGGAATAATCAAACATATATTCAAATGTATAGCTAATCAAATATGATTTAAACCTTTTCATAATTGGAGTCAGATGAAAATATCGAGGTAATGTATATTAAGAAATATATTTAATTCAGTTGATATCGCGTTGTATAAAGGAAGACAGCAACACGCAGATACCTTCACCCGCCATATTGGAAACCGTCATTGGACCAGTGGGCGGGCCCTACACCTTTAATCTTCACAGGACGGGTTTCAATGGACGCTTGTTGCCACACAATACAAAAATAAAAACGGAATTGTGACTTTATTTTTATATCCCGGAATTCTGACTTTTTTCCCAGAATATAAACTTGCATTTGCGACAGTTGTGTGATTAAAAAAGTTGCAATTTTTATTTTTATTCTGTGGCGGAAACAAGCTTCCACAGGTTTGAGCTCGACTGTAAGAAGGACAGGCGTCACGTGACTCGCTCACCCAACACAAGCAGCTCCACGTGCGCTTCATTCTGTCCCTCCAGATCGTCAGAGATCACCACCTTACAGAAGTAAACGCCACTGTCGCCCCACTGCAGCTCACCGATCCGCAGGTCAGCCTCTGAGAGAGAGAGAGAGAGAGAGACAGAGAGAGAGAGAGAGACAGAGAGAGAGAGACAGAGATAGAGAGAGAGAGAGAATTTTTTTTTTGAATTTTGACAATCCTTTTATTACAAAGTTTTCAAACTTCATTTACACACACACAAAAAAATAATAAAATAAATAAATAAAAATAAAATAAATAAAATAAAAACAAAATTAAGTTAATTACATCAACAATTCTGAAATCACAATTTCATTATCGACTAATGCACATATCACATTATCACAGCACCACTCAGTTTCAAAAACATTCAATGCACTCGTTAGTTTATAAAAGTTAAACTCAATTACAAGTCGGGATTTTACCATCTTTTTAAAAACCGATATAAGCTCTTGGTCCCCTTTTTGTTCAATTTTATTTCTCCTAGTTATATAGATGGCTAATTTTGCAGTACCAACAATAAAATTGAGCAACTGACATTTGACTTTTTTCTTCATACTATACCTAAAACCAAGAATAAAATCCTGTTTTGTAAAACACACCTCAAAAGATTCAAAAAGAAGCTCTAAAAGGCTAAAAAGTATGGGAAGTCTATTACAAAACATAAAACAATGAAACACAGTCTCCCTTTCATTGCAAAAAGGACAATTCTCATTCACATTTGGGTTCAACATTGCCACAAAAGAATTAACCGCCACAGCTCCATGGAGTATCCTCCACTGGAGATCACCAACTCTTTTTGGTAAGGGAGGTTTGTACAGAACCCTCCACACCGGTTTTGTTGTTTCAGACATTCCTAATGTTTCTCTCCATACAGTATCACTTCTGTTTTTTAACCACTTTATATTTGTCACTTTCACAATAGTTCTATATAAGGCTTTACCTTTAACTGCAAAAAAATCTATTTGCTCATCAAACTCTTTTAACAAGGGATTAGTGTAATTTGATGAAAAGAAATCAGGTACAATACTTATATCTGGGAAGAAATCTTCACAGTCTGGAAATATACATTTCTTACTATACTCTTCAAGTAAACTTTTCTCTTGTACATTCAAAGCCCCCTGCAGTTTATCTAAAAAACGTTTAATGAAACGTGCAGACTTTACCTTTAAAAAGGCTGAAACTGCTTCTACATCTTTAAAATCAGGACCTGCAATATTTATGATGTGTTTCAATTGCAGAGATCCATTTCTGTACAGGAGATCTTTAAGACCTGGTATTTCTTCACCAGATACATCGAGACGTGCTCCACACACAATAGGCTCTTCAAGAAGCCAGTGCAGGGACATTAAAGGTTCCATCCATTGATGTCTGAACAGACTCCATATTTTAAAGAGACTTCGATAAAAAACAGGAACTCCTCTAAAATCAAGTTTTTTTGAATCCATTAAAAACAAAGCAGTGTCCAGGCCAAGTCCACTTATTCCGTGTAAAATGCTTTGAGTTACTGGTCTCCATACCAGTCGATCAGATCCAAGCATAAACTTCTGTAAAAACTGAAGACGATAAGCAGCACATCTACTTGTCAGATGCACTAGACCTTGGCCTCCATCTTCTTTAGCAAGAAACAAGACACTTTGAGGGATCCAGTGTAAATTGTCCCAGAAGAAGTCCACCATTTCCGCTTGAATCTTTGACAAAAGACCAACAGGAGGGTCAATGCATGCAAGTCTATGCCACAGGGAGGAAGCCGCAAGATTGTTAATAACAAGAGTGCGTCCTTTGAAAGACAGGTGAGGAAGCAACCATCTCCATTTTTTCAAACGTCCCGTTACTTTATCAGCCATTCCTTCCCAGTTCTTCTGCATGAAAGAGTCATTGCCTAAGAAAACACCAAGGTATTTTAACCCATCTCTTCTCCATAATAACCCTCCGGGTAAAATGGGATTTCTTCCCTCCCAGTCACCAAGCAATAAAGCATCACTTTTTTCCCAATTTACCATTGCTGATGAAATTTCTTTAAAATCATTAACAGTTTGTTGTAACATTTGAACATCATCACTGTCATTTATAAAAACAATAACATCATCAGCATATGCAGATAAATAAAAAGCAGTATTACACTGTGGCAATGTCAAACCCTTTAACTTGCTTCGTAACTTAAAAAGCAAGGGTTCTATAGCCAGCACATATAACAACCCAGACATGGCACAGCCTTGTCTAACTCCTCTCTGTACTTTAAAAGGGGTACACAAACCACCATTAATTTTGATCACACTCTCGATTTCACAATACATTGCTCTGATCATATCAATAAAACTGGAGTGAAAACCAAAGGCTTGCAATGTACGCCACAAATAGAGGTGTTCAACTCGATCAAAAGCCTTCTCCTGATCCAAAGAAATAAGGCCAGTATTAATACCAAAAAGCTTTGAAACTTCCATCACATCTCTAATTAGAGTTATATTATCAAAAATGGATCTATTTGGTATACAATATGTTTGATCGTAGTGTGTCACCTTCCCTATTATTTTACTTAATCTTGTAGCCAAAGCTTTGGACAGGATTTTATACTCAGAGCACAAGAGAGAAACAGGCCTCCAATTTTTAATATTTTGGAGATCTCCTTTTTTGGGCAATAGAGTGATAACTGCCCTTCTGCAACTTAGTGGAAGAAAACCTTTAATCAGGCTTTCATCAAATACTGTTAAAAGATCTTCACCAATGGTGGGCCAAAATACTTTATAGAATTCAATGGGTAACCCGTCAATTCCCGGGGATTTCCCATTCTCCATACTCATCATCGCTGTATAAAGTTCTTGTGCTGTCAAAGGTAATTTCAAACTTTCATTGGCCTCTTCATCGAGTTTTGGCAAACCTTCAAAAAAACTACCAATCATGCTTTCGTTTATTAAATCCGCTGTATATAGTTTTTCATAAAAGCGTACAGCAACTTCTCTTATCTCAGAGGTTTTGGTTACTTCATGTCCTGTATCAGAAACCAACGAATGAATTATCCTACTTTGACTATTTTTTTTTTCCATACTGAAGAAAAATTTGGAAGGTGCATCCATTTGTGTGACTTTCTGGAAACGTGAGCGAACCAACGCTCCCTGTGCCTTAATGTCCAACAGATTTGCCAATAAAGTTCTCTTTGATGTCAGAGC
>CM074293.1:137500-157500 GCA_037194245.1 Opsariichthys bidens
AACCTGCAGCTCAACTCCTCAAACTCCTCAAACCCTCAGAAGTGACGCACCTGCGAACGCCAGGAGTGAAATCCAGCATCTCACGACAGAAATCCTTATGAATCGCTCCGTTTCGTGACCCGTCGCAGGATCCTCGAGGTTTCCTGGTGTTTCTCGCTTCATCTTCGTCCGTCTGCTCTGCGTCTCGTGAGTAACGGTCTGAGGGGAAGGAGGCGCGCGCCGCCCTCACGCGCGTGACCGAGAACCTTCGAGGAGGGGTTGTTTTCAACAAAACGACACACTTTTTAAGTATTATACATGCATTCATTATTCATTATTATTTACAATTACATAAACTATACAAATGTAAATGACATAACCAATAAATCTCTGTGAGAAATGTATTCTTGTTCAATATTCCTTTACATGAACAGCTTTTACAAATCCACACTAAACCGGTTAAAACGGTATAGATCATCATGTTATTCTAAAGCATGAATTCAAATGAGAAGTTGGACATTAGACTTGAATCAATAATAATTTCGCCCTCTAGTGTTTCTGTCGGTGAAGACTGGAGACCGGGGCATGTTGTCACACACTCGGTCACGTGCTTGTTTTGTCTTGCGCTGGATTTGTAATACAACGGGTTCAAAACTTACTTGCTTGTTTGTTTTCTTAAAATATTTTTGTACTGTCTCTTGATTAATCACATGGGGTTGACTTCCATGAGTACATGAACCAGAAAAATATTTTAAAAAAGATATAAATGCAAGTCACTTTGGTTAAAAGACTCAATGTCTAATTATGGCAATGATGTTAGACTGGATCTGTACTCAAAACAAGGATATTAATCAGTCAAGTTTATTTATAAAATTAATTTCATTTTTTTTTTTCAAATGTATTATTTTCAAATCAGTGTCACTAAACATCAAGTCTTTTCATTGTTTTCACCATACAGGGAGATAAAGCGATGGAAAAACGCTGTGACGAGCCGGTGACGCGAGTGATAATGAGCGCCACCTGCGCGCTGCACCGGTCTCGTGTCTCTCACGGAGGAGCTCCGGAAGCATAAAAGAGGAGCGACGACAGTGAAGGACGAGAGAGGACCAGACCTGGACTTCATGTTGTGTTTTATTTTGTTTGTGTAGGTGGCAGTCTCCGTGAGGAACCATTTTACTTTCGTTTTGTTGTTTGTTTTTGAGTTTATTAAAGTTATGGTTGAACGTTCGCCAGTTCCTGCCTCCTTCTTCCCATTCTTACGAACTGTTTTACAAACCCTTTTTTCTCAGAATGCTGAAGCCTCATTGAATCACACAGTTGAAGCTGCACAATCCCACAGCAGTGATCGACACGAATCTATGGAGTGGAACCGATCGATGCGCAGCCCGCTGGAATGAGCGCTGCAGCCCGGCAGAACGGGCAGAGCGTCCGTCTGTATAACGGGCTCGTCTCTCCATAGGATTCAGTTTAATTCTCCTTCAGCGATGAAGATCATCTTCGTTGGAATCCGAGACAGAAAAAATGCTTCTCACCGTTGAAGAACCTCGCTGCGGATCAAGTTGACTCAGCTTCTCGTCTGTGGAGATCTAGTGAGTACCGTCAGAGCAGTTTTGAGCACATTTCCGCTGAGAGCGATGCTCCTCCCTGCAACTATCAGCTGAGTCTCACACAGCATATTTCTCTAAAAAAGCATTTTTTTGCCGGCGTTTCTTTAAAACATCGTGCCTCTGAGCGTGTCTGGGTTCTGGTATCTAGTGAGCAGTTCGGAATGAAGACCCGACTTCCTGTGACGTACTGCTGTCCTTTCTACAAGAGGTGCTGGACACGGGGCGCACCCCTTCCACACTCACCATCAGTGTGGTGACCATAGCAGCTGCTGGAACAACCTGGTTGTTCGTTTTCTGAAGAGGGCCAGAAGAACCCATCCCCGTACCATCCCAACATGGGACCTGCCGACGGTCCTTATGGCCTTCAAAGGACTTCCCTTCGAGTCGCTGCAGTCGACCGAGCTACGGCCGCTTTCGCTCAAGACCGCCCTCCTGCTAGCACTAGCATCAGTCAAGCGCCGTCTGTGAGCGCATCTTGAGTTTGGGCCTAAACACTACATAGTCGTCCTCAAATCAAGACATGGCTCAGAGCCTGAGGTGCTCTCTCATCCGTTCAGAGCACAGGTCGTTACGCCGGCTGCTCTTCCCTTTTTGGAAGACGAGTGAGAATTAAACGTACTCGGACCTGTTTATATCAAGCGCTCTGCCCAGTTCAGACAGTCAGAGCTCTTCATGTGCTTCGGAGGCCAAAGGGCACCAAGTCACAAAGCAAAGATTGTCCCTTTGGATGGTGGATGCCATTGGGTTGGTTTACACTTCGATGGGTCTTCAGCGCTCCATCGGTGTAAGAGGCATGGCCGTCCCGGGCGTGGTCCAGTGGAGAATCCATTGACATCCTGCGGCGGCCGGCTGGTCCTTGTCGTCCACCTTCGCCAGATTTTACAACTTTGAAGTTCCTGCACTAAAAGCAAGAGTCCTCTCTATTTAGTTGGTGTTTGACCTCTGAGCGAGCTCAACCCACGAGTACCGACCCATGAACCCTTTTTTTAGTCTCGGGGAGTACCGCCCCCTCGATCCGCCCCGTGTCTCAAGTGTCTCGGGCCCTTCGAACGGTTGCCGTTCTGCAGTCACAGCCTGGCGGGACTGGATTGTGTTCCCATCACGTCTAGCAACGCAATACTTGTTCCCGTTATCTCAGGGAACTGAGGTCACGGTATTAACGATACATTCAGAAGCTGTTTCGTAACCCTTGAAGGGTTTTGTCTATTTAGAAACTGACTTTCCAAAATATCACCACACCGAGAAATACTGAGTAAAAACTTGCCTTTAATAATGTCTTATCATAGAAAATAAACAACAGAACATACAGTATAATGTACAAATCAATCAAAACAATACAATTCAAATCATAAAAAACTATATGATCTTCTGATACATTAATGCCATAAACAGGTAAATATGTTTCCCATGACATGATCCAAATTTAATGTTTAAAAATAATTACATCTTAAATTAAATCAGGGACTCTTTTCACAAAATGAATCTCAATCGATGTGCGGATCCACAGATGAACAGAGAGAAGCTGCTGGACGACAGATGACCAGCTGTACATGTTAGTCCACTAACCACTGCAGTTCAGCTTCACTGTTTCTCACACTGTAAAACGGAAGCCTAAATATTAAATGAGCTGCATGAGGAACTTCAGTGAAACCAGTTATTCTACCAACAAGACAAATGCTCGAATGTTTTATTTTAAAACAATACAAAAAGAAAGCGATGGACTGAAAATAGACAGAAATAAACCAAAAATTCAGTCCTATAAATGAATGTTAAGAACTGTAAAAACCCAGAAAAACCCAGTTGAAATGACAACAGAGACACACAGAGAAATACAGAAACCCCCGTTAAATACGAGATGAAGGGCTTTCAAACACATGAAGAGAAGTAAAATCAAACTCCACAGCACATCAATCCCATCATGCATCTGACACGCCATTATCAGGACATTCACATTTGATGAAACAGCCGCTGCGACGACGGCTGGAGATTCATTAAAGTCCTTTTATTCTATCAAATCTCATTCTCAGCATATGAGGAGGAAAAACTTTTGCTGTTGTCATGCTTCGGTAAATCTTAATCGCGACATAAAAAGTCAAAATGATGACAACAATTTTTTTAATCTCATTAATCTGTCATATTTCAAATTTTTATCAAAAATTATGACTGCATCAATGCCAGTCCTATTTTCAAATTATAATTCTGACTTTAGTGTAAGATGGTTTGACTTTTCATCTCATAATGATGATTGACCGAAGCGTGGTGGTTGTTCTGATGAGGGACGGTCGGTGTCTGGACTCAGCGCCGCGGGTCTTTGGGTTTGTTGGGCGGAACGCTGGGCGGTCTGTCGCGGCTGTCGTAGCGCTCGGAGTAGCGGTCACTGTCATCGTCACGATCTCTGCGGTCATCATAGCGATCCCGACGGTCATCGTAACGATCCCGACGGTCATCGTAGCGGTCGTTGCGGTCGCGCCCGGTCATCGTAACGGTCGTCTCGATCGTACCTCTCCCGGCGGTCACTGGGATCGTCTCGTCTGTCGGTGTAGTCGCTGCGCCGATCGTAGCTTCTCTCGCTGCGGTCGTCTTGCGGATCGCGTCTGTCCGCGCTTTTCACGCGCCGTTCTTCCTCGTAGCTGACGTGTTCGTCCCGATCCTCTTTCTCCTCAGGATCCTTGTCTCTGAATTCTCCTCCTTCAGGAGTCCTGCCAGACATAGAGGGATAAAGGTTAGCCCGTTAGCGGCGCGTGACGGACGAGCCGCGTCCGTGTTCTGCTGCCGTACCCCATCACGTATTCCTCGGCCTTCTCCTTCTTCCGACAGCAGTAGCAGCAGATGATGATGATTCCGAAGATAAGAGCCACGATCACGACGGCCCCGATGATCCCTCCGACGGAGGCCATGCTCATGGACGCTACAGGAGAAGATGAAGAGTCGGTTTAGTTGGTCATGACTGCAGATCAACACATGTGAAAAGATGCTTTTCTTACGTGGCATGACGGCCAGGGTCAGATTACACTTTACAGATCTGATTTCATTGCTGGACGTGCAGATGAAGTAACCGGACGTCTCTCCGGTAATATTGTAGAGAGACAAAACTCCGTTTACTGAGGAGAGACAGACACACACTCACATGTGATGCAGGAAAACAAGGTTTAAGCACGTATTTGAGCACGGTCAGCCGTGCGGACACACGTACGGTCAGTGGCCTTGGGCGGGTTCGGCTGAGGGATGTTATTGGTGTCGTGTCTTTGCCACTTGTAGGTCGGTTTGGGCGTTCCCTCCTCCGAGAGGCAGGACAGCGAGATGTTCTGATAGTATTCTGCCACGCCTTGAATCTTGCAGATGGGCGGCGATGGAGGCACTGGAACACAAGAACATGGTCAAGGTTTTATTCACACGGGTCGTTGTAACAGGTACGACTCTCTGAAATCCTTGATTCTGATTGGTCAGTTGCCCATATAGCAGCACTGTATACAGATGTACAGATGTTCATCCTCCAGGCTCTTCTGTCATGTCTGTCGTGTCACGCCGCAGTGATGCAGCTGTACTTTACCCCTTAAAAGTCTTAGTTGAACTGGTTTGTTCGTCCGGGCTCAAAGCTGAACTAGGAACTGTTTTTCTTGACGGAAGCTTTGCTTTTAAAGGATTAGTTCACTTTAAAAAAAGAATTGCTCACCCTCAAGCCATCTGAGGTGTACACGATGTTCTGATGAACACAATCAGAGTTATATTAATAACTATTCTGACGCATCCATGAGCTGAAGAAAGTGCTTCCATCCACATCCATCCATCATAAACATACTTCACACTATAGGACTGCATGATATATAGTGATTTATCGCAAATTTTACTGCACATGATTTGGCAAAGGCTGCGATAATTGAATGCGCAGCGTGTCAGAGCTGTACGGCTCTGGGATCGGTGGTAAATGCTTCTTCATCTGAACGCCAGAGGGCGCTCTCGCACAAACTCAACATATGTCCTCATATCACTGTCGCTGAATGAACAGAAGATGGAAATGTTTAGATTGATTAAACATGACTAATAAACACACGACTGACTTATTCTGTGTAAGAATAACTGTCGTTATGAAGTGAGTTTGGAGCAAAAACATCATATTAAACGTTTTCTTTTGTTGGACAAGATATTAATAAATGCTTTTCACGTCTGGAAAGATGTTTGACGCGTGTTTCTTTTTCAAATGTACGTTATAAGCGACTCAAACTCGCAGTGCTTTCAGATGGATCAGCATTTGGAGCCGTACTTCATTGACAAGCTGCGCATCAAAACATAATCGCAGCCTTTGTGAATATTTAACAAGTTATGAAGTAAAATATCAAGCTTCTGCCAGACCGCCTTCCGTATTCAACTTAGGAAGAAAGTGTAAAACTCGCCGCTACGTCCTACACATCCCGTATTCAACGTATGAAACAAGCGTCAGTGACGCTGTCTTCCTAATATTTCTCTCACACTAACGCGTCGCGTCGCTTCAGAAGGCCTTTATTAACCCCCGCAGTCGCGTGGAGTACGTTCATGATGGATGGAAGCACTTTCTTCAGCTCATACTCGTTGATCCCGTTCACTGCCATCATAAAGCTGGGACACGTCAGGATATTTATTCATATAACTCAGATTGTGTTCATCAGAACGTCATAGGCAACGTAGGATGGCTGGAGGGAGAGTAAATCATGGGCTAATTTTCATTTGAAAGTGAACTAATTCTTTAATAAGCTCATCAAATATTTCATCTCAAATCAACTTTCTTGTTTCATTATTTCCTTATGTGGCAGGTGTGTCTTACCCAAGACTATGAGTTTGGCCGTGTCAGACACAGCGTCGTCGTCATTAGTCAGAACCTCGACTTTGCACTCATAACTGCGCGTGTCTGTGTTTGTGACGCTCAGGAGCTGCAGGTCAGCTTTTCCTTTCGAGACATCCTTTAAGAGGTTCACCCTGCCTTTATATTTTGTGCGCACCTTAGTAAAATCAGTGGAACTTTGGTAAGAGACAATGCCGATCTGTAAAAAAAAACACATTATAAGAGCAAAACATGAACACACATCAACACGAGCACCAGTGTGAGTGATGCTGCATGAAACAGATTTTTAGTTTTTCATTACCGCTGGATCTTCCGGCACATCTGGCACTGCTGTCCATGATATTTGGACATCCGCAGTTGGAGCTTGGACTGAAAACGTGCAGGGTATCGTCGCATTATCACCCCTGGCAATCTTGTATTCTTTCTGTGGGATATCTACAATCATGGCTGAAGACGTCACCTGCACTCCTGTGAAACAAACATCAACTATCATGAGTTTCCACTGAACACTGTACAAAGATTTGACTCTGATCTACACACCCACACACACTCACACACACACACTCACCCACACAGGCTCACTCACACACACTCACACACACTCACACACACACACTCACACACACAGACTCACTCACACACACAGACTCACTCACACACACACACCCCCCCCCCACACACACACTCACACATACAACCACACACTCACACACACACACACACACACACACACACAACCACACACTCACACACACACACACACACACACTCACACACACACACTCACACACACACACTCACACACACACCCACACACACACACACTCAATCACACAGACTCACTCACACACACTCACACACTCACACTCACACACACACACACAACCACACACTCACACACACACACACACTCACACACACACACTCACCCACACAGACTCACTCACACACACACACACACGCTCACACACACAACCACACACTCACACACACACACACACACACACACACACACACAACCACACACTCACACACACACACACCCACACACTCAATCACACAGACTCACTCACACACACTCACACTCTCACACACACACACACACACACCCACACACACACACCTACTCACACACACAACCACACACTCACACACACACACACACACACACACACACTCACACACACACCCACACACACACACACTCAATCACACAGACTCACTCACACACACTCACACACACACACACACACACACACTCACACACACTCACTCACACACACACACACACACACACACACTGACACACACTCAAAAAAAAGATTACAAAAGATTCTATTTCAAATAAATTCTGAACTTTCTATTCATCAAAGAATCCTGAAGAATAAAATGTAACAGTTTCACAGAAATCTGAAGCAGAACTGTTTTTCAACACTGATAATAATCAAATCAGAATGATTTCTGAAGGATCATGTGACTCTGAAGACTGCAGTAATGATGCTGAAAATTCAGCTTTGATCGCTGGATATAAGTTATATTTTACTATATATTCACATAGAAAACAGATGATTTACATTATAATAATATTTCACTGTTTTACTGTATTTGTGATCTAATAAAGAGACTCTTTCAGAAACCTTAAAACATCTTAATTATTCCAAACCTTTGACTGGTAACAGCCTGAGGCTAGACGAACATATTTGTAAAGTTATGACAAAAGTAATTAATAATATAAATTAATTCGATTTTTATGTTCCTTCACAGATCATGAGACTCGGTGGAGTTCTCCGCTCATGTTAGTGTCGTCTTTGTCTCAGATGTTTCTTTTAAATTGCTTCATTAAGAATAGAAAATCAGGAACAAGCGAGTCAGTCTCTGATGTCAGTGTGAGAATTAAATGAATGTGGTCAGATGTTGTTGAGATCTCCTCTGAAATCATCAGTGTTTTACTCAGGAGAAACATCTGAGAAACAGGAGCTCTGGAGTTCGTTTCACGTCGGAGGAACAGTTGAGACGGTAGAGAGTCGATGTGGGATCGTGGAGTGTGTTTGCGTGCGAAGCGTTCGGGGCGTTGGCTCAGAGCCGCAGACGCAGGAAAGAGTTGCAGTTCTGTGGAACGGCCTGGAGATCAATCAGTTGATTGACTGACTGTCGCTTTACGATGGAAGAGGTCTATTAATTATGAGCTTTTCTTTTTCTATTCCATTCAGAAGCATATGAAGAAACCCAGTGAACACTGTTCAACCTGAAACGAGTCCTGACGTGATTCTTCGTGATCATTTCACTTGTTGACGGTTGTGTGTCTGAAGCTCTGCAGGACAAGAATCTGAATCGATTGATTCACGAGGATCCGTACTGATGAGTAAACACACATATTCACAGATTCACACAGATTAAAGCTTACTTACCGCTGAACAGCAGACAAATCCCAAATAATCCCGGTATTGCTGCCATCTCTTGGTGTCCGTGTCACAGGTATGAAAGAAACTGAAGGTGATGAAGACACTGAAACTGGTTCAGGAAGTCAATGAGAACACGAACAGCGACGTCCCGCCCAGCCGTCGAGTCTCATCTTGCCCCTGCTCTCGTGTGTCTCACAGTTTCATGTCAGAAAAGCCACACAGACCACAGGCTGAGTTTCAGATCGGATATTGAGGAAGACGTCTAGTTCAAACTGATATAAATCAATAGAGTGACGACATTTTAGAGTGAGAGCAATGTCAGATGTTGTTGTGAACTCATGGAAACTCATTTCTCACTGTTTAATAATCAAACTGAAAAACACACGGATTTGCATCAGATCCAGAGAAACTGGTTTGACAAGAGGAATATGATGAGGGAGTGGCAACACACACACACTCACACACTCACTCACACTCACACACTCACACACACACACACTCACACACACACACTCACACTCACACACATACATACACACACACACACTCACTCACACTCACACACTCACACACACACACATACACACACACACACACACTCACACACACTCACTCACACTCACACACATACATACACACACTCACACACACTCTCTCTCTCTCACACACACACACACACTCACATGTTGTGTTTTCATGGTTTATGGGGTCATTCCATAGTTGTAATGGTTTTTATACTGTACAAACTGTACATTCTGTCCCCCCCGACCCTAAACTTACCCCTCACAGAAAATGTTCTGCTATTTTACATTTTCAAAAAAGATAATTCTGTATGATTTTTAAGCTTGTTTCCTCATGGGGACCAACAAAATGTCCCCACAATGTCAACATTTACTAGTATTACAATACCTGTGGGGACATTTGGTCCCCACAACGTAGGGAATCGCCACACACTCACACACTGCCTTTGGTTTGATCAAGTGATGTCAGTGATGGTGTCAAATCCAGCAGTTATTATCATGTTTGAATTATTGGACCAATCACCGCTGAGCAGCTGATTTGCATTATTCATGAGCGCTCAGCAGCATCCTCTGGTGGCTGAAGATCAGAATCACATTTACATGTGCAGTCACCAATCTGAGACAGAAATACTGCATGTTCCTTTTTAGTACCTCAGTTAGAAAGACTTAAGAAAGAAAGTATAGAAAATAATTAATGAAAAGTTTACATTATATGGAGTCCTGTTTTATTTCCAGATCATTTACTCACACACACGCATTGACACTCACTTACACTGCACACACACACACACACACACACTCTCATGTTGTATTTATGTGTTTTGTGGGGACTTTCCATAGGCGTAATGGTTTTTATACTGTACAAACTGTACATTCTGCCCCCCCCCACCCCTAAACCTACCCATCACACAAAATGTTCTGCTAGTTTAGATTTTCAAAAAAGATCATTCTGTATGATTTATAAGCTTGTTTCCTCATGGGGACCAACAAAATGACCCCACAATGTCAACATTTACAGATTTACACACACACACACTTGCACTGCACACACACACACACACACACACAACAAACCCTTGAGCGTGAACGTGTTTAGTGGCAGTGGAGCGTGAACCAGTCTCGTGATTTGTCTGTGTGCCGCTGAACCTCAGAGAACATGTGAGCTGCTCGACTCCATTCAGAGAGACAGAAGCAAGAAACTCTATAAAACACAGTGAAAGGCGAGAGATGCAGGAGAAAAAGTCTGAAGAAAGCTGCAATGTGTGAGACGATTGTAGTGATTCCTGGAGTTCAGTCAGACAGAGTTCCTGCGTCTTCAGCGATTCCGAACTGAAGCTGATATCAGAGATCATGAGCTGATCCGTGAGATGAACATGTTCCTCCATCTAAACACTATCAGATGCCTGTAACCGCTGCTCTAGAATCAGTTCAAACCCAAATACAAGTCAAATACAAACCTAAACTACTGGGTGAGTTAAGAACTGATTCTAGATCAGCAGACACTAATGGCGTATGTGGGCAGATAGAACAGATGCATTTATGAAAGAGCTCTGAATGTAATGAATTTAGTAAAAACTACAACACTGGTATCATGTAGGTGGCTGTTAAGGGAGTCTCCCGCTGGTGGGGGGGTGGGGGGGGGCTGGGCGAGGATGACGGTGGGAGAAACCAGCGAGGAGCCAGGAGCAGCAGCAGCAGGAGCCAGGTGGGGATCCAGAGCACAGGCAGGCTGCAAACGCCTGGTGGAACTGAAGGAGGAGCCGAGGTGGAGACAGAGCCTCCACCCGAGACACTGGAGAACTGAAGCCTCCAGTCAAAGGATAAGCTGAGGGGCTGAAATGAACCAGCGGGGACGCAGGGGACGGGACGAAAGAACAAGGAAAACTTCCTCTTCCATTTCAAAATAATTCCCAGAGACCATCACAACACATCCACAGCGGTGGTGGTGCGGGAACTTCACAACAACCCCACAGGGACAGATGATGGTCAGATGTCTGGGGCTCCAGCGCTCTGTCTGCACATGAGGAGCGATCTGGGAAGTGGGTTTGGCTCACCAGATGGAGAAGTCCTGGCGGTGGTCCTGCTGCTGCTTTTCCTATCGTTGCAGCTGGACTGCCGGTAAGTCCACTGCTTTGGTCCATTATTCTGTCACGTAGGCGGCTGTTAAGAAAAGCAAAACGCGGGAGTAGAAACAAAACAGACTTTAATCAATAAATCCACAATGGAAAAATTGTGCAGAATCACAGAACCACAACCGCTCAGCAAAAACAAACTGCATTTAATGTCACCTGACATGAGGATGAGGTCATCACATGACCTGTCCATCTGTCTAATTAGAGTTTTTACCAAACAACAGTTGACTTTTTGCTAAAGTTTGATTGGAGCCCTTTGGCATCAGCAACAAACATTAGTTTTTAAAGTCTATGTATTTTTGTTCTAATGATTACAGGTGGGTCAGTTGTGTTTTTTTCATGAATCTCACCCATCAGATGAGTCCCATTTCTGGATCACGGGCCGCTGCAGTAGATATAGATATAGATATATAGATTTCACTCACTGTATAACTCGTGTCTTTCACAGTGTCTACATCTGAGCCCATTATGGTGCGTGTGGGTGAATATTGCCGTCCGTCTATAAACATCACCTGCTATCATTTCTACACTCACATCGGTCTAGATTGATCCAAATGACGCTCAGTGAGTCTGGGTCATGAGCCGGATCGGCTGATTGGAGTTGATTGGTGATAATGTGTCCGTAATGAGCGTGTCCTCGAGTGTCCGTGAGCTTCTCCGTGTCACAAGCTGATGAAGCGGTTAATGGGCCTCGGTTCCGTCATCGCAGTAAAATTACTTCATTAAGGAGCATCTCTCGTCCTCGTCTGAGTAATGACGAGCTGAAATGTGCCGACGCTTCGGAATGAGAGTTCGGACGAGGAGAGGAATGTTGATTCGTCCATTATTATCTTCGTTTCTTTTCTTACATCTTACAGTCGTCCCAGGTTATTATTGTAAACCACAATGAAGACAAAAGCTACATTTTATTAAACATTTTTGTCAACTGAAATAAAACCAACATTTCCGATAAAACTGAAACTAAACTAAAATACAATAAAATAAAAAATAATAGTAAACGATATTTTTAGTTTTGGCCTTTATGGCGTCATGTCCTCGAATGTTTAAATTCACCATTCATGTAAAACAAAACTGACTTACCAACAAAACTAAACTCCACTGGAGTGAAAAAATGGACTAAATAGAAATCTGAAAATTAAACTCTGAAAAAATATGCGCATTTCTCTGACCTGATTGGCCGTCCGGTCTGTGATTCAGAAAATAATTCATCAGAGATCAATGGGTTCATGTTTCATGTGTGGCTGAAGAGATTTGAGCTCCTGAAAACTGACCTGTCCTTCATCTCCTCACAGTGACAGTCCTTCACATTTCATTTCATCTACTGTATTGGAGAGAAATGCACTCTTCAGAAGCAGTAGTCCATCCGGGGATCTTTGCCGAACTGTGTTCAACACGCGTTCAGTGACTGAATGACTCCGGCTCATCAGCGGCTTCTCGTGGCTCCGCCGACGAACCGCAGTGTCTCACTGGCTCTGCCTTTCATAAACTGCTAAAGGTCATTGTGTGCCGCTCTCTGTGTTCTTCAGAGACTCGTGCCGCAGTGAGTCAGTGTGAAAGAGCCTCAGTGAACCGGAGCACGTGACGGAGGTTCATTTGCTGCCGTTGGTTCGTGTGTTTGTGAGGCTGAGAGAGAGCGAGAGCGAGCTGACCGTGATGATGACCAGACTCCAGTGTCCTCACGGCGCTGCTCTCCGTCCATCAACATTATGATGTGTTTTAGGTGTCACGCTCGTCATGAAGGCACCAAACATCATGAGAAACTACAGTGTTTTCCATTCATCTATAATGTCGGACTAATGTCGACCTTCTACAACCTGAAACATAATAATTATTTTACTGCAGACCGAGTCAATATTTTTCTTCGCTCATTTCAGTTCTTTTTGTTTTTCTCATTTGACGTAATTACGTCTTTAATGTCATATTGTTCCTTTTCATGTTAAGATATTGTTTTTATCATTCATAAATGACTCATCAAATGAAATGGAATCATCTGTTTTTCTGCATTGCTGTAAATCATTGGTTTGTCAGACATTAATGGATGATGAAAGATTCTAGTCTGGGTGTTTTTCAGGAGTCCGTCCAGTGATTATTTTTACTGCGAGCTTTGTGGCTTTTGCCCTGAAGCGAATCTGCAGAAACACATCTGATCACAATCACAGAAACTCAACAGACACTCACACACACACACACACACACACACACACACACACACTCATGTTGTGTTTTCATGGTTTATGGGGTCATTCCATAGGCATAATGGTTTTTCTACTGTACAAACTGTACATTCTGGTCCCCCACCCCTAAACCTACCCATCACACAAAATGTTCTGCTATTTTAGATGTTCAAAAAAGATCATTCTGTATGATTTATAAGCTTGTTTCCTCATGGGGACCAACAAAATGTCCCCACAATGTCAACATTTACTAGTATTACTGTACCTGTGGGGACATTTGGTCCTCATAACGTAGGGAATACACACAGACACACACACACTCACACAGTTCACGGGCTAGTGTTCACTCATGAGTCATCATATCAGAGACTGGCGTTGCTGTGGTTAACTGAGTGTGTGATGCATCATCATCAGCAGGCGGATGAAAGCGCACTGACCAATCACAAACACCGGAGCGTGACACACAGGACACAACAGATGAGGACGCATACAAAATAATCTGCATCACTTTCTATGAATCAGATCAGACTCAGATCTGACAGGAACGAGCTGTTTGTGTTCAGCGTGTGAGTGAGGATCGGAGGGAATCAGGCGCTGCTCGAGAGTCAAAGGTCAAATGTCCTTATTCAGTGTTCAGAGTCACTTCAGATTAGACAAGCTTCTTGAGTAAATGTGCTCAGAGCGGCAGCAGAGAAGCCGCTGACCAGCAGACACTCCTGTGTTCGTCTGATGGATCTGAGCGGCATGTAAATGTTTGCAGTCGTCCTGTAAAAACACAGCTGAAAGTTTGACAGTTCACTAATATACTTCCATTACTCCAGATCGACTAAAGTTGTGATTAAAAATCACTGAAAAACCAGAGCGTGAGCGACTGCACTGGAACACGTGAATGACGTTCACAATCTGTTTCCTGCGTAACAGAGAGCAGAACCTTCTCCTCCGATCTCCTGCTCTCTCGCTGAGGGAAATGCTGATCGAACAAACAGCGCAAACTGCAAAGAATTTATATGTAATGTTTTAATACATTTTAATACATTACAGTTTTTCCCCACAAAAACACATAATAGTTTCCATAATAGTAACAAATGAATAATTCAAACAGATTCATAAGGGAGATAACAAGAACTACTGCCACCTGTAGGTCTCATTCTTTAACCATCTTAAATCTGCATACAAATGTTTTCACACACAAAGTTTGATTACATTTACAAACGATCCCATTTTTAAAATGTAGACTATATTATTAAACATGAACAGTATTGATTATTTCTGAGGAACAGTGACGGTCTGTCGGCTTCTCTTCAGGATCTGAAGTGATTCCTGTGTTTATTTGGCTGTCTGATCATTTGGGTTATGCCTCATGCGTTTCTCTGCAATTTGATTGAGTTTCCATAAAGTTTCACTTTTCCTTCCTTCAACATTATCCGGATCCGTTGTCAAACTCAGGTTGTAGTGCTCGATTGCTAAATCCTCACGTCTGTTACTGTACTGCTGGAACTGAGCGTAGTGGGAATGGACCGTACTCAGGTGCTCTTGATTCTGTCTAGCGGTCTCAAACGCTTCTTTAAACGTTTTCTCCGCGTCCTCCAGTTCACCTTTCTCTCCGTACTGAACTGCGAGCTCACTCATGGCAACGATGAAGGAGGGATTCAAGCGAATTGCCTTTTCTAAGTGGTAGATGCTTTGATTTCGAGCCTTGTCTATCTCAAGCTTGTCCTGCTTATCTTTGTTTAAATTGATTTTCTTGGTCTTGTAGCACAGTCCCAACTGATGATGGATGAAGGCTGAATTTGTTAATTTAAGCGCTTTCTTTAGTATTTCAATGGCCCGGTCTACAGACCCATGTTTCCTGAGGAATATCCCAGCATATCTCATGACGTGCAGATGTTCTGGAGAGTCTTTAGAGTCATTCAGAGCTGTGTCGACCAGTTGCCGGGCCTCATTCTTGGAGCTCTCGGAATTCGATGGAAGTTTATTTGCTAGAATAGCTTTTAGGACATTATTATTTGGGTTGAGATCGATGGCCCGTCTCAGCTGTGTGACTGCAGGTGAATCTACTGTATAAGATTTGTAATGTTCAGTGCGACACAGAGCATGGGCATACCCAGCATTCAGCTCGCTGTTGTCGGGATATATCTCTACAGCCTTCTGGAAAACATCTACGGCTCTGCCATGATATTTATGAGAGAATTTCAGAAAGGCCCAACCCTTCTCGAGAAGCACCTCTGGAGCCGATGAAGGAATCTCCTCCAGCTTCTTCAGGTAACGTTGACACTCCGGGAAGTTCTGCCTGTGGAAATAAACCCAGGCAAGGTTTCCATAAGTGACAGTGAGGGATTTCTCACAGTCGCCACCAGGGTTTTCTGTGACGAGCCTCTCAGCCTCCTGCAGGTTGGTCAGGGCCACTTGTGTGTTCCCAAGAAGGAATTCCACATAGCCCAGAGAGCTCTGCGCGAGGGCCGCTCCGGGCAGATCCAGGCGGACCGGCTCCTCAAGTCTGCTGGGAAGGTCTTGTAAGTCCAGATCTTCTCTCTTAAGGTCCCATGTGAAGTGACACTCCAGCTGATCCAGTTTCATTTTTAAACTGTTCTGACTTGAACTGACAGGATGAAAATGAGACAATGAAACAGTAACTACTATTTATTATTAAATTTACTTTATACCTAAAACATTTTCATTGATTTCTTAAATAATAGCTGTGAACAATAAAACTGACATATATATTTATAGCATCTTTAGGGAATTTGTTGAATGAATATAATCTGATTCTGAGCAGAATATCCTCAACTGAACACTGGAAACATCAAGTGTGATTTTAGTGTTTTAGCTGCAGGTCCTGACCCGATTTCAAACTCGTTTACTAGTATTTCTGCTTGTCATTTAGTTCTAAAGAAGATATTTAGAAGCAAAACAGCACTCACCTGATCTCACACATCTTTTTTCTTTTACGTTGGGAATAAAGGGAAGTGAAGTTTCACGGGTCGTCCAGCGCAGCACTTTCTGCTTGTACTCCCTGAAAGAAGCGTCGAGCCTTTATACTTTCATTATTCCCGCCCTCAGATCTTCAACCAATGGGTTAATGCAAAAAATCCTGTCTAAAACGTGGCACTTTCTTCAGTCCATGTCTTCATTTGAGGCGAGGCACATCTTAAACGAGTCCAGTGACTCAAACGAGCCGCTGGATCCCACTGGTGCTCGGCATGACGTCACTGCTCATTAGCATAAAGGTGAGCTTCTGAAGAAGTGAAACCAACAATATAAGGACATCAGAGTGAAAGTTGACCTTCACTCCTGATTGTTTTCAGAGCTCACACAACACAGGAATGTGATTTTTCCTGATAGCAGTGCAGAAATCAGACACTGAAATCATTTTGCGTCCTTTTGTTCAAGTTACTCCAGCCACATTCATTTTTGAAGAGGTTTTGGTGAATGATTTATCATCGGTCTCATTTATTCATCAAACCTCTGATGCTCATGTGGGATGGGTCAGTCCGGAGCGTCTGAAGGGTCTGATCCACCGATTTACTCTGGGATTGAAATGTCGCAATGTTTCAGGAATCGTCCACTCTCGACTTTACATCCTAAGAGTCATTCTTGGATCATAAGGAACTTCCTCGGAATATATGACACATTTATCAGGGATAGAAACTGTATAAAGTCATCGACTGAATTGTTTTGTTGTTCATTTCTATCTTGTTGTTCTGTAAAACCTCAGGGAAATCCTTAAATCAAGCAGAATTATGTAAGAGAATTTATCTTTCATTACATTTCTTTTTTAACTCATTGGCAAACACTGGAGTTGATCGAGCCAGTTGATCTTCAAAGGATTATTAGATGTTTTTACTGTTAAATGGGATGAAATACTAAGATTAAGTCATCTTATCATGCTCAGATTTGCAGAGTCTCTGGCAGGTTTATGAGGAATCAAACTCCACCTGCTCCAAAGATTCAGATTCAGAACAAACACAAACAGCCTCACACTCGTTTCACTGACTCCACTGAAGACTCATCCATACTGACAGATACTGAAGAGAGAGAGAGAGAGAGAGAGAGAGAGAGAGAGAGCTTGTTCATCTCATTAAACTGCAGTATTTGCTCATTCTACTCGTTTGCTCTGGTAATCGTCTGCTGAAGGGCAACGTTTTAAATCTGAATTAATACAAGCTGAAAAGAGGCGGGAAACATTCCAGAACTAACAAGCCTTACATAAAAAAATAAATCCCAACCCGTCCACGAGGCGTTTCTCTGTCTGACCATCTGAGAACATTCAGTCCGATCACTTCATTTCTCCACATCCACGTCAGAACCGTGAGGAAAGCAGCGATGGCGGCTCATAAAGCGATTTAAACAACATTTTCTTCATTTATTAATTATTATGAATGTTTTTTACGAGCTCATACGCATTGAGAGGCTCCATGGAAGATTTCTGAAATCTATATTTGAAACATGAATGAGTGTGAGATGTTCAGAACTGAAGACGGACTCCTGAACATGATCATTCACCCACAAATCATCAGTCTCACGTCTTTCCTCCGTTCTGTGGAGATTAGAATGGATTTGGTTTGACTTCCACTGATGATCACAAAAGACTAAAAACCTTCTTCCTCAGACGAAAGGAAGTCGAAGATGTTGGACCGACACGAGGAATAAATGCTGACTGAATGAACCCTGAACAGCCTCTGTAATGTTGACTGGATCCGTCGGCTCTAGAGTTTTTCCAGGATCCCAGCGTGAGCCTTTCACATGGAAAAAAGGGTTCTGCAGGTCAGACGTGGAAATCAAGCGCTGGTGGTCAGTGTATTGTGTGATTTCTGCCATTAATGAACTAAAATCACCTGCTGAACTCAGAAACGCTCCATCCTGACGGATCTCTGAGGGACAGCAGGGCAGGAACGCCGCTGTGCTTCAGCGGGACTCGTGAGAGCAAACGGCTCCAGAGAACTCTGGGTAATCTCGGCGACCATTAACAGTCTGAACGACTTTACAAACACCGTCATCCCATGAGACCCGCTCACAAACAACACAAGCAGTCACGAACATGAGAACGTTATACTGACGTTCCCATTAAGTTATGAAAACCTTGTTTCCCTCAATAGTCAAAACATCCCGTTTTTGTTCTTGGTTATGTAAATGTTAGAGAAAACATTGAAGGAATGTTCCATTCTATCATTTTGCAAACCAGAGAAAAATATTCTCTGAACATCCAGCTGTTTAACCGTCTAAAAAAAACTTTATGTGAATGTTAGAAAAAAAACATTATGGGAACGTTTTTTGAATGTTCCCTGAACGTTCTGAAACAACTAGTAACATTAAAAAAACGTGAAACGAACATCCACCAAAAAAACGTTCCATGAGTGATTCATAAATAATGTTTTCAGGACATTATTAAAGACCAGATTACTTTAACAAATGTTCTATTAACATTAATGGAAGAACGTTTGTTCGATTGCCGGAACGTTCCCTGTTAGCCGGTTTTCCACAGGTTTACACGGATGTGCCTGACGATGAGGAACAGAAGAAGCACCTGACGGCACAGGTGTGTTTGGAGAGACAATACTTCACATTCCTGAGGTAAACCTGCTCTCCCGGCCCGGGCTTCTTCAGGGAGTCTTTCAGCTGCATCACGGAAGGATTTTTACGGCATTAGAGACGATGCACTGACTGACACCGCTGATGGAATGAATATTAACTTCATCAACTGTTTGCTTTCAGAGTAATGTGGTTTGATCATTGTGAAGCTGACAATAATGAAGGGCTGGGAATCATGTTACTCCATCATGACATAATGGACATTAGATAAGATGATCTCAATGCTATTGGGAAACTCAGACTAGTTCAGCTGTACAGTGTTATGATCACATGTTAAAAAATACAGAAATGTTACTAGATTGACGATTTTCAAGTTGGCAAGGAAGTGAAGTTGTGCTCGTCTGTTCTTCTCTATAGTGTCGGAGTGAAACGCTTCTCAAACAAGAACAGATGTGGGCGGGGCTTGATTGTGTCTGTGTGGAATTGATTGGATGGTGGTGGTTTGCTATTGGTGGATCTCGTGTGAGTGACAGGTCGCCCCGCCCTCGTCATCAGAGGAGAGAAGCTGTGAGAGGAAGATATTCTGATTCAACATTATGAAATTAGCACAATAATGATGTGCTCTGATAAATCATTTAGAATATACACTGCAATATTCCATAAAAAAACAAAAAACAAGAAGAGCCCATTTGATTTCATGGTGACTTTAATCGTCATCACGTGCTCGTGTTCTGCTGAAGGAGTTTCGCGATCCTCCCGCCGCATTAATTATTTAGTAAATAGATTTTAATTTGAATCACATGTCCTCCATTTTTCCATCAATGTTTAATCAGGAAGCAG
>CM074293.1:162500-165000 GCA_037194245.1 Opsariichthys bidens
ATAGAACAGTTTCAGACGCAGACGCAGAATATACAGCCATGAATCTATGACAGTAATGATCAGCATTCATCTACTAATGACCGTCCATCAATGATTAAACGAGACAGAGGACAATCATCAGGTCATAATGCTTGTGTTTCAGTGTCGAGTGTTTCGTGGTGAATGTGAACCCTTCATCATGTCTTCATCATGTCTCGCAGATTGTGACGATCCCTGATGAGAATGATGGAGAATTAGAGCCGCAGCTCATCTGTGGTTATTCTGACCCTCCATCTGCTTTAAATCACAGTGTTCTGAACAAGAGGCGTGAATTATGAATCATAAATCTCTTGATCTGGACTTTATCTCCTCCAGCGCAGAGCAAAGGTCAGCGGAACGTCCTTCAGTTGTTTCAGTGTGCAGAACAGAAACGGACATCTGTCGATCTGAACATCTTCTCTCTGTCGGCTTGCGCTGATGTCGTTTTCACAGGGATCGCTGGCGCCGTGACGTTTACAGTGATTTATTAGTGTAATATTTCAGCTCTTTCGGCTCCACAATGCCTCGAGTAAAATAAACGACATCTTTTCAGCCAGTTCATGAGATGTTTTCTGCAAGGCTGTTTATAGATTCGCTCCGAGCCAGCGACAGACATTATATAATAAAATCCATTTGATTCAGTGACTCACTGTCCTCAGAGTCACTCGAGCTGCTATCGATCGACTCTGAACATGTTCAGTTATGAGATGATGCTGATTCATTTACTGCTGACACTCATAATTGAACATTATAGGGAGTATTTAACAGTTCATGAAGCAGTAAACTGTAAAACAGCAAATAAAACATTGTTCTAACAGAAAATAATAAAAGCACAATATAAAAAATAGCTTTGTCCCGTGAACACAGTTCAATCTTTATCTTGTGACTGTAGTCTGAATGTTAAAATGATGACATTGAATCCCCCACAGTTCAATAATGATTTGTTAGAGAAAACAAGCAGTTTTTGTGAATCTTGTTTTCAATTTGGTTACTGTGTGACAACTAGCCCCGCGTTACATCAGCGGTAAACGCGTGCGTGCGGATCCTGTTCTTACTCGAACTTTCCTCTGAGAGGCTCGTGGAGCTGAACGAGGAGCTGGATGTCGTTTTGTGAAACACGTCTCGTTGGATCTGACCGGAACATCATCACCATCACCACCATCATCATCATCAGCGCCGTGTGGAAAGGGAGCGCGCGAAGTGCGCGCGGCACCGACAGCAACAGGATGACGCGCGATCAGGTGGAGCGACGCGGATCTGCGGCTCAGAACTGCCAACCGTTTCAGTCGCTGAGGATCTGAAGCGAAGGACGGAACCGGGCGCGCTGCCGCCGTTCGTGTGAGGATCACGGCTGCTTTATGGTTTCTACGAAAACCGGGAACGTTTTCCAGGATCTATCGGAAGGTAGGAGCTCTTTCTTTTTACAGTTGAGCAGAAACGGCGGAGACGCTTCATGAACTTGGACACACTTACCGGAGAAATTCCGGATTCGATTATCGTATAAAAGTGATGTTCGATACTTTATGATCTGCGTTTAACTGATATTCCTCCGGGTGTCACAGTGTTGATCCTGATCTCGCGGAATAGACCTGTTCGTCTCATTATTTGACCTCAGAAAGTTCCGTGAAAATCGAGAGGATTTGTGGTTCTTGCCTGAACGACAGAACGGCTGCGATCACAAATAAAGGCGGATGAATTAATCTGCATAAAATAAACCCATCGCGTCGTCGCCTGTAAACGTGTCGATGTTCATCTGTGAGATCTGAGGGCAGAATGAATGCGTCATCAGATCCTGTGAACATCGAAGTTTGACTAAAGTCACTGTAAAATACGTTTTATCGCTCGTGTTTTGCTGTCAACAGGTTTGTGTGAGGCGAGTAAATATCACCAACACTGACTGAGAAAACTGTGTGTGTGTGTGTGTGTGTGTGCGCGCGCGCGCGCGTCCAGTTTCCCAGAAGCAACAACCGACACGCAAACCTCACAACTGCACGATAACACTATCAAGAGACGCTCATCGCGCGCGTCAGTTAACGCTCAGATCCACGCGTCAGAGTCGTTGTGTTGGACTGAAGCGATCAGGACACACGCGCGATTGTGTGACACAGATAGCGCCAATCACACACACACACACGTTGTGTTTTCATGGTTTATGGGGTCATTCCATAGGCGTAATGGTTTTTATACTGTACAAACTGTACATTCTGAAAAATCAGAGCTTCTTCATGTTCATCTTCCTTCTAACATTTTCAACAAAATATATTTGGCAAAAGCATCTTTTCAGTTGTAATTCCAGAAGCAGCAGAGAACTATACCTTAATAATCTTTACATTGAGAATGATCTGGGGATTCTGACAGATGATGTGTGTAATTTAACAATCATCAATACTGCCCTTAATGGTTCTTGTAATCGAGTTTTTTTTCGCTAATCAACGAATCATTCCCTGTTCGACTTCAGCCGGAGTCCAGCCGCTCTGGAGTT
>CM074293.1:170000-177500 GCA_037194245.1 Opsariichthys bidens
GGGATTTTACAGGAGAGGTTTCCGTTTGTTCTTCCTTTCCTGAAACTCTCAAACATTTTTAACCTCTACATTTTAGGTCAATGTTTAAAATTGGCTTTCAGTGAAAAACAATAATATTGTCTCTTAGTTTTAGAAGATATCCTGTTTTGTTTTGTAAAGATGTTGATGTTGAGTTAGTTTGGCATCATCTGGAAACTCCTGACAGTTTAACTGCACAGTTTTTATTTTTACTGCAAATAAACAACATTATTATTTCAGAGATATTTTTATCTTATTTTTTTAAAGTATTGTAGTCTTGTATTGTTCATAAACATCTTGAAGAGTTATTTGTTTTGTTGTTTGTTTGCGTCGTTGCGTTAAAGAGAGTTCGTTCACTCATTAACTCTCATGAATCTGAATGTTGTGTGGATGTTTGTCTCCAGTCATGTTTACCGTCGCCTTCGAGAACATCAGACTCTGTTTGTGATCCGACAGGACGAAGGACACGTAATTCCTGCTCTCTCTCCTCCTGCCGTTGAGTCTCGTGCCTCGAGGCAGAAAACCGACAGATTAAATAATTTACAGTTGTGTTTTTAGTTTCTGTACAGCGTTTGGAAATGAAGCTGCCTTCGGTCCGTGATGTTCAGCTTCAGCTCACTCCAAACCCAAAGAAATATCATCTATCTATCTATCTATCTATCATCTATGTCTCAATCTGATTCTCATCACGTCAGCGTCTCTGATGCTTCTTGTCACAGTTTTCAGCTGTAAGTCACTGGACTTGTGATTTCCAGCATGTTTTCGGCGCTGGTCCGTGTCCTGAAGCTCATACATGCGTTAAATGAGTTTGTTGGGCTGATTTCCCATGTCAGATGTTGTCCTAGTGACCGAAGGCTCAGAGACAATTAGGGTGCAAAGCAGATCAGAACCGGCTTAGCGAGTGCGAAGAGCGCTGGAGACGCTGAAGCAGCTGGAACGAAGCTTTATGAACTCGGGCTGAAGTCCACACTAATATCACTGCCGTTTACAGCCGGTGTCTGTGTTTATTACTCGCTCCGGAGATCTGTTTCTGACTAGTGTGACACGGGCCGCTTAATGGTTGGATCCCTGAAAACTGTTAGTTTGGGGCGGTTATCAGGGTCAGTGAGGAGTGGTGTGCTCAGACGCTCTCCACGCTTGATGGTGTTGTGCTTGCGTGGATTTGTTGTGAAGCGAGTGTTTGTGTGCTTTAGGTCGTGGGGTGTGTTTTTCTCAGAACTCGTGTCGACTGATAACAAATCAGTTCTGTCTGTGTTCATCCAGTGATTTGTGGAGTGTTTCAAGTGACATGTGCTGCTGGATTCACTGTGTGCAGAAGGAGAGAAAGCTCCAAAGGTCCGTGAGGTTCTCCTTCAGACGTTCACGTGAGAGTCGAAGGCTTTTGGCTGCAGAAATCATGTTGTCTGTGTTCGTTTTGTCATTATGACCCTCAGCAGACAAAAGCAGCTTATTTAGCAGCTAATTAACTGAGAGCTGGACTTTAGACGTCCATCTGGACGCTTGCTGTCGGCTGCAGTGACCCAATGAAAGGTCGCCGCTGAGCGCGTGCGGCCCGATCTGGCCGTCTGACCCTGTTCCTGCTCAGATTAGTGCCAGAAACAACAGAGAACCACAGAGTCGGCCGTCATCTTCATTCATCATGGACAAGATGGGATGGAAATATCGAATCATGAAAAGTAATTATTCTATTTTCTATTCTATTTATTCTTACCTGTAGCCTAAACATGTAAATGAACGGCAAGAATGCATTCGAGTTGTTCAGTTGGAAAGGAGCCGCTTAAATGACTCCTAATTAAGTGATTCCACCCTAAACCCACTTCAGCTGTACAACCAAAACCATCTCCGTCCATTAATGTTCCTACTATCAGTGTGAAGCGATCTGTATTAATGAAGATGACTGGACTTGATGATTTTAATTGCATTGAACGTCGATACTGAATCCTGCGGGTCAGATGACGCGGCAGGACCGGAGAACTGCGGTCAGTGTCGCTCCCTCGATTGATCCGACAAATAAAGATGATCTGTCGTGCCGGTTTAATCCGTGACAATAGCGGCGGAGGGTAAATCTCTTATTCTCGCTGTTCTTTTTAAGCTCTTAAGCTCCTCCAGATATTAGAAAAGCTTTAGTTCAAGCGCATGTGTGGAGCTTCACATAAAAAGAAATAAAGGCGTTTTTCTCTTCCGAAGTGTGTCTGGGATTATTGAACAGGATTCTTAGGGACACAATAACAGAATAAATGGACGGTTGCGGCAGTCCTGACCATGGCTCCGTTAGCAATCCCATCACCGGACACACGGGAACACGGATCATTGAGCACAATCACGGCTTTCATTACTGGACTTAATGAATTACAGACGCTTTTAGAACAGGTGCATGTCGCCATTGTGCTTTTGTGTAACATTATTTGATCAAACTTTGGTCTTTCGAGGAAAACGGCTTATTTGTGCGATTACAGTCACGGAGCAAATGTTTCTTGTTCTTTCTTTATAATCATCTGATTAAATGCGTCTCCAGTGAACATGATCTGAGGTGAATGAAAGCGTCTTAAATGTGAACCAACTCTCTGAATTCATGTTCCGCACTGGAACAGTTTTGCAGACTTTGTTGTCAGGTTTGATGATGATGATTTTGCCCTTAAAGGCGTTTTTCAAAATGGACTAAATGACTGTTTGGATGATCTGAATATGTTCTGAATATATCGACTGCTTTATTGCTGAGTGACTGTGCTGAAAATTCCCCTGTAAGATTAAAGTCAAGCCACTCAATGGTAAAATGATCAAATTCATTAATCCGTCTTACAAGTGAAGCCGAGTATTTATTCAGTAAAGTCGTATAATATTTTTTCTCTTTTTATCATAGGCCTATATGCACACTCTCCGGTTCATCTTCATCTACCTTGCTCTTCCTCAACATTGACGTACGTAAATATTTTGAATTGTAAACATTTTGTCGGACTCCCTCACTCGGCCCTGTGACCTGACCGAAGAAGCTTTATTCTTCTCACTGCATTTAACTTCAGCGAGAGAAACTAAAAAAGGCAATAAATCTGAATCTTCTAGTGTGTGTGTGAGTGGAGAGAGAGTGGGTCGGTGCTCTCGAGTCATCTGAGGCCGTGCATTTGAGTGCCTCGGAAAACGTACAACATCTCCATGAGCCTCCAGAGCCTCACTCGTCATGGCCGCCGCGCTAGAGTCCCCGTCCGTCATGCCGTCTCCCCGACAGATCTTTTGGATCGGATGTGGATCTTTGTCCATCCAGCTTTTAGGAGGTTTACGAAGTCAGGCAGTCTCTAGTCCATGTCTAGTGGCCCTGGAGGTCATCATGAGTGTGTGTGCGTGTGTGTGTGTGTGTGTGTGTGTGTGTGAGTGTGTGTAGGTGTGTGTAGGTGTGTGTGTGAGTGTGTGTGTGTGCGTGTGTGAGTGTGTGTGCGTGTGAGTGTGTGTGTGTGTGTGTGTGTGTGTGTGAGTGTGTGTGAGTGTGTGTGAGTGTGTGTGTGTGTGTGTGTGTGAGTGTGTGTGTGTGTGTGTGCGTGAGTGTGTGTGTGCGTGTGCGTGTGCGTGTGTGTGTGTGTGCTTGTGCATGAGTGTGTGTGTGTGTGTGAGTGTGTGTGTGTGTGTGTGTGTGTGTGCGTGAGCGTGTGTGTGTGTGTGCGTGAGTGTGTGTGTGCGTGTGCATGTGTGCGTGTGTGAGTGTGTGTGTGTGTGTGTGTGTGTGTGAGTGTGTGTGTGTGTGTGTGTGTGTGAGTGTGTGTGTGTGTGTGTGTGTGAGTGTGTGTGTGTGTGTGTGCTTGTGCATGAGTGTGTGTGTGCGTGTGTGTGTGTGTGCTTGTGCATGAGTGTGTGTGTGCGTGTGTGTGTGTGTGTGTGTGTGCTTGTGCATGAGTGTGTGTGTGCGTGTGTGTGTGTGTGCTTGTGCATGAGTGTGTGTGTGTGTGTGTGTGTGTGAGTGTGTGCGTGTGTGTGTGTGTGTGTGTGCTGGAGACACTTCCTCAGAGGCACTGGCGTCCACTGCTGTGCGCCACAGCTCACACTGAGCCTTCTTGGAGCCATGTCGCGGCCAAAGAGGCCATTCAGATAAGGTTTATGGACCATGTCGTGGCCACGGAGGCGTCCATGAACCATTGATTTGTAAAATGCCAGCCCAGTAACAGCATCTCAAACGCTGCGGTTGTATCTGATGCTGGAAGAGTTTGTTTTGTGTCTTTTCTTCTTTGATGTGATTGAAACAGTAAAACCATTGTTACTGTATCACTGAATCAAGTGCTGAAATTCAGATATGCTAATGAGTGTCAACAGCCATCTGACCAATCAGAGCAGAGCAGCTCTTGGAATGGCGGGATTTAGAGAGACCGAATCCTTGATCCAAGCGTTTCAGACACTGAGAGAAAAGAACTGATGATGCAGTGGATATTATGAGACAATTACAGTGTTTTTTTTTTTAGCTTTGGATGCATGTAAACCTGTTGTAGGAGATGCCAAAACAACATCAGGAACCTTTAGAAGAGCATCCTGGGGTCACTTCAAGTCATTTTTTTCCTCCTCTCAAACTGAATGTGCTTAATGTGTGTTAATGTGGCCACAGGCAACGACTGTGTCCTGTGATGCATCTCATGACTCTAACCATGAGAGGAGACGATTGTGTGTGTGTGTGTGTGTGTGTGTCTCAGGGTTTTGCAGTGATGTGTGTATCTAATGTGTGTGTGTGTGTGTGTATGTGTGTCTCAGGGTTTTGCAGTGAAGTGTGTATCTAACATGTGTGTGTGTGTGTGTGTGTGTTTGTGCTGCAGTGCTCTGGTGCGACAGACGCGTGATGCTGTGCTTTCTGCTGCTGACGCTGCACTGGACGACGGTCACTGCGGCGCTGCATCCGTCCACACACACCGCCGCCGCCCTGCAGGAGGGTGAGTGAAGCTCACGATGCTTTAAATGATCTCGTATTTTCTGCAATTAAGCGAGTTTCAACATTATTACAGTATAATTGAAAGCCATTATTTCTAACATGTATTTAGCTTTAATAAAATAACAACCTTTAATTTAAGTGAACTTTATAATAATTGTAATAAATATCACAATCAGCTGTGCCTTTAATATAGCAGCGCTCAGATTTTTTCTACTGACCTGAAAGGTGTTTTTGGTTCATGCACTGTAACGAATAAAGTCATCATGAAACCACCATTTGAGATACCAGTGACATTTCACGGTTCTCGATATACCAAAACAAAAACTGCTTGCCTAAATAATACAAAGGTCAAACGTTTTATAGGAGACAGTCGGTTCCGGAAGTACAAACTCTCCGTAGGGAAATTGCAAATGATGTAATCAAGATTGAGATTTGTGCCGCAGTTATTGTACCTTTTGTGTTTATGCCCAATTTTGTCTTCCTCAAATCAGAGATGGCGCTGTCTTTCTCCGGGAGCTGGTTGTCTCGGTTCACGGCTTGTAACGCTTTAGCAAAGAGTTTTTAAAAATCCCTATGGGACAAACAGCACCGAAAAAGTGGGCGGGCACTAACGCGCTTTATGCTCTATTATGGTCATTATGCGCGTGTGATTGGTCAGATCTGCTGATGAGCTCGCTGTAGTCGTCTGCGTGTAATAAATAAATCATTTTTACATGCACCATCTATCTTGAATTATACATTTCACTTTTCACTCTCATTCTGATGCGCACAAGGCAGAAAATCTCAACGCACGTTCCAGACGAGAACCAGAGCATGATGGGAAGCTGTTAGAGTCGATTAGCTTGACAGTTCAAATGGGTTCGTTGGAGAGAGAAAAACACATAATTGGTGAACAAACACTAAATCAGGACGTTCGAGCTCCTGATGTTCTGAAGGTTAGTCCCGCTGAAGCTCTTCATCTGTGTATCCGGCAGCAGTGAAGCATGTGGGACGTCGGATCTCCCGACGCGAGTCTTTGTTTATACGAGGGGAGGCAGGTTTTTCCAGTTTGGGACACGGAAGAATGGTGAAGAAAGCTGACTCGCGAGTCGCTGTAGATCATGTGATCATCTGGAGGATCGTGACTCATGCCTTTCTGCTTAAAGATGAAGATCTTTCCATTAAACATGTTTTGTTGGTCTATCAATGCCAGTAGACAGCATGATTGTGTGGTAAACTCACTCGAGGACCCTGAATCAGCTCTGATGATGAGCAAATCCACAGACGCTGCTCTGAATCCATGACAAACACTTTCTTTGCATTAATTAGCACAAAAATGAACAATGAAAAATACTTCTAAAGCATTTAGTAATCTTAATGTTAATGTCAACATTTACTAATAGCTTATTCAAATCAAAAGTTTATGAACTAACAATGAACTGTTGTATTTTTATGAATTAAGATGAATAAACCCTGCTCATTGTTAGTTAATGCGTGTTCACCAGTGCGACGATTGTAAAGTGTTTGTGCTTTTAGTGAATCTTCACAAAGCTGTACTTCATTTGTTTGTGGCTCTTTGTAAAGTTTGTAAAAGAAATTGCTGGTTGCAGGAACAATACGTTGCGATCATATTTCGCAGAGACTCGATCCGCTCGGGTTTCTGTTTCACGCGTGACGTCGGGCTGTTGTTGGTAAAATCCTGGATCCGCCCGCTGAAGCTCCAACAGGTTCGTGCCGCTTTGAGTTTGTCCAGCAGATTCTGAGCGCAGAAAATCTCATGCACAGTATTTGTGTTGAATATGTCCTTGAATATTGTCAGCTGCTGGAATGAAAGCAAACCAATGAATGCATGAAAAAGTGGGTTCCCATGATCATCATCACAAACACTCAGAAAACAGCTGAAATCGCATTAAAGAAACCGTGAAAGCAACGGAGCGAGTTATCGGGTTCAAGCGCTTTAAGGCTTTTAAGCACATGCGTAGAATGGTATTATTTTTCATTTATCAAGCCTGTAACCAACTAAATCAGAGATGGAAATGACTACGTACAGCCAATACAGGCAATTTACTAAAGAAATATATGTTTTTTAAAGCTTTTTAACAGTTATAGTGCCACCCATAATCCAATCAATAGTTGGCATGTTTGTTTGGAATCATATGCTGCTCGTGCCGTCTGATCTCATGAAGTTTGAAGTTGAATTTTGCAGTGTTTATTGTAACGATTTTTCCGTGCACATCATTATTGTGTTACGAGATCCACCAATAGCAAACCACCACCATCCAATCAAATCCCCACAGACACAATCAAGCCCCGCCCACATTTGTTCTTGTTCCTGAAGCGTTTCGCTCATATACACTCATTATAAGGAGAAAAGATGGACTTCTTCCCTTTTATGCCGACTTAAAAGTAACTGGTGTCGAACATGAACACGAGATGCTGAATCTACATCCTCACACTTGTGTTCTCAAATGATCTGATTGAAGAGTGCGTTCAGATGAAACGTGGTGGAATCACAGAGTAATCTTGTGTAGCGGTTGTGAGGTGGTCTGAGGGGAAGACGGGTCGCCGTGGAGACGGAGGGAAGTGGCGAGACTGCTGTGCGC
>CM074293.1:190000-290000 GCA_037194245.1 Opsariichthys bidens
CCCTCCTTCCTCCCGGGTTTTGGCACCAGTGTAACAAAGTTCGTAAATATGGGAAGAAGGAGGCGGGAACCGGCGAACATTTAACATATTTAATAATCAAATAAAACCAACAATAAAACCAAAAAGTATAAGGGCGGCAGTTCCTCACGGCGACTGCCGCCCACACAAACCAAATAAAACACAACATAAAATCCCAGGCCTGGTCCTCTCTCGTCCTTCACTGTCGTCGCTCCTCCTTTATGCTTCCGGAGCTCCTCCGTGGGGACTCGAGACCGTGCGCCGAGCACCTGAAGCTCGTTAACTCTCGCGTCACGGGCCTCGCGCCGTTCCCTCACGGCTCTCGCCCGCCCTGCTCGTCACACTGTCATTTCTGATGTAGTTTATTTGTGTACTTTTTATTTGATCGGGTTTGTTTGTATTTTATTGCTAGAACCTAAAATCAGGGTTTTAATCGTATTTAGACACAAAAGTTAGTTTTCTGCAGGTTCGGCACATATAAATGATGTTTGTACCCTATTCATGAAGAGTGCCGTTGATAAAACACTGATCAAAAAATGTCTTATTTTTATATGTTTGTTCTTGATTTTGAAGCAGTTTCATATGAGCACTTAAAATATTGTCATATATATAGAGAGATTAATATTGTTACTTTAATAAGAAGCTGTTTGTGTGTGTGAGTGTGTGTGTGAGAGAGAGTGAGTGTATGTGTGTGTGAGTGTGTGTGTGTGTGATAGAGTGTGTGTTGTGTGTGTGTGTGTGTGTGTGTGTGTGTGACAGAGTGAGTGTGTGTGTGTGTGTGTGATAGAGTGTGTGTGTGTGCGTGCGTGTGTGTATGTGTGAGAGAGAGTGTGTGTGTGTGTGTGACAGAGTGAGTGTGTGTGTGTGTGTGCGTGTGTGTGTGTATGTGTGAGAGAGAGTGTGTGTGTGTGTGTGTGACAGAGTGAGTGTGTGTGTGTGTGTATGTGTGAGAGAGAGTGTGTGTGTGTGTGTGTGACAGAGTGAGTGTGTGTGTGTGTGTGTGATAGAGTATGTGTGTGTGTGCGTGTGTGTGTGTGTGAGAGAGAGAGTGAGTGTATGTGTGTGTGTGTGTGTGTGTGCATTAGCGAGACTGAAGCACTGTGTTATTTGTTTCTCTTTCTTTATATTTCATGTTTCAGAAACTTTTCCTCTGATGGATCACGTCCCGTTGGCTGTGTGTCTGTGCCTTTAATCGTACGAGTTTCCCTGTTGTTATAAATGTACATAAACACTCAGAACACTGTCAAACCAGCAGATGAACTACATTGGAAAGGTTCTGATGTATTTAAAAAGAGATTTATTCAGTAATAAAAATATCTGCTGTCACAGAAATGCAGTATATATTCTAACTCTGTTTTTGTACATTAGATTATTTTCATGTACTTTATTCTGTAAGCTTTAGTTTCTCTCATAGATTTCGTCATGTGCGGGAAAATCATGTTCCCGTGTGGTCAAATAAAGCCGAAGAGCTGAAACCATGTGTGATGGTTTTATTGCGGTTTATTCCTCATTCTTAGAAATAAACGTTCCAGAGGGTTTTTTTTCTCAAAGAAGAACCATTTTTGATTCCCTTTCAGAGAAAACTACTAGTTATAAGAACAACAACAACTGACTCATTACAACACAATAACTACCTAAATCAGACGTTAAATGGCGAGAGAGTGTTTGTTCTGGAGGTCAAGCGGAGGTCATTCAGTGTTCTGGATGAACTGGGTGAGTTCAGATGGAATGCAGGTGTTTTTGCTTTTATTGCAATCTTTTAAACAATGAACATACAAGAGCAAATATTAATGACATCAAATCAAATGTTATGATAAAAAGGATGATTTCTTGTTTCTTTTCACGTATAAAAGTACCGATTTCTATTTTAAAATGAGTCAAATTAGTTTTTCCCTCCACATTTACAGTTTTACTCAAATGAGTAAAATCAATGTAGCAGATTTTGAAGTCACCGATACTAGCATAAAAAATAAAAACATCTTTTACTTTGAGTTTGTAGTATTTTTCACACAGAAAAGGTTTTGTAAATAATACTCTAACAATTATCTTTACAAAAATAAAAACACATTTCTGGTCAGTGTCTTTGCAGTTCAATGTAATGAATGAACGATCTTAAATGATTCTTCTCTAATTTTATTAGTGATTCAAAAGTGTCTCGAGATTTTAAAGATCTCTGTCCGATTGACATCAAGGAACAGGAAATTTGGCACATTGTTCCGAGATAATTATTAGTACATTCATTGGTCTTTTAAATGTATTCCTTCCCGTTTAAGACTGATCTAAGTTTGGCTTTTCAATTATATTATTTCGTAGCAAGATTTATTTTGGTGTATAATATATCACTACAAATTAAGCGTTTGTGCAGAAATGAGTGACTGGCGCCATCTTGTGTCTCAGGGAGGAAACAGCAGCGCTGAACTCCCGCGCTTTGAGCTCTCGGCCACAGGGGGCGCTGTTACAGTTCCCAGGTGTTTCTCTGCACTGCTGAGGAGGATGTGTTTGAAGGTAATGGAGGGCTTTTCAAATCCAGAAAACGAGTTCAGAGTTGGATTGATGTAAAAGGCATCAGAAAAAAGCAGGAATTTTGAAAGTGCTTTTCTTTGTTTCTGTCTGTGATGACCAGTGAACTATGACACTGGACTGGGTCATGACAGAAGCTCCCGGCCCTTTAAGGGCCCCCGGGCCGTCTGACCCCTCTGATGATGTCACATGGAGGGAGTGTGAGGAGCCTCTAAGTTTAGAGTCCAAACACACTCACACACCTCAGAGCGCTGGAGCCGGACACACCGACGGCCACAGATCAGGTCAGCAGAAACTTCATCAAACTCTCACAGAAGCTGCTTGAGATCTTAGTGACAAATAAGTGCTCAATTATATTGTTCTGTGTGTGTGTGTGTGTGTGTGTGTGTGTGTGTGTGTGTGTGTGTGTGTGTGTGGTGTGTGTGTGTGTGTGAGTGAGAGAGAGTGTGTGTGTGTGTGTGTTAGTGTGACCTCCCTGTTCCAGAAGAATCTCTGCAGCTGTCACTCTCTATATATAGACACACACTCAAATAGACAAACACACACACACACACACACACACACACAGGCCTGATCAGTGTGTTGTTGTCTGTTTATCATGTTGTTTTTTAGCCTCTTTACTTACTGTTTTATTAGTTGATTCTGGTGACGTCTTCAGATCGCTGATCAAACACATTCAGTTCGTGTTTCTCCTCTTTTGGATTTTTAAAATTGGCTAACTACATTAGTTACCATGAACTAATAATGATAAATACTTCTAAAGCATTTATTCATCTTAGTTAATGTTCATTTTACCATTTAAATACAGAGTTGTCTCTGTTTACAGTAATTAATGCACTGAACTAACAAGAACAAACATTGAACAATTGTTTTACATTAACAAAGGAATGATGTCAATGAACTATAAGACATTCTTATTATTGATAAGTTATAATGTTTGTATCTTTTGGACTCTGATACCACATTCAAATGATCTCTCTCTCTCTCTCTCTCTCTCTCTCTCTCTCTCTCTCCACGTCTGTCCGTCTGTCATCTATTCGTCTGTCTGTCGTCCGTCTGTCATCTATTCGTCTGTCGTCTATCCGTCTGTCTGTCTGTCATCTATCCGTCTGTTTATCGTCCGTCTGTCATCTATCTGTCTGTCTGTCGTCTATCGTCCATCTGTCACCTATCCGTCTGTCTGTCGTCCGTCTGTTTATCGTCCGTCTGTCATCTATCTGTCGGTCTGTCGTCTATCGTCCATCTGTCGTCTATCCGTCTGTCTGTCGTCCGTCTGTTTATCGTCCGTCTGTCATCTATCTGTCGGTCTGTCGTCTATCGTCCATCTGTCGTCTATCCGTCTGTCTGTCGTCCGTCTGTTTATCGTCCGTCTGTCATCTATCTGTCGGTCTGTCGTCTATCGTCCATCTGTCGTCTATCCGTCTGTCTGTCGTCCATCTGTTTATCGTCCGTCTGTCATCTATCTGTCTGTCTATCGTCTATCGTCCATCTGTCGTCTATCCGTCTGTCTGTCGTCCGTCTGTTTATCGTCCGTCTGTCATCTATCTGTCTGTCTGTCGTCTATCGTCCATCTGTCGTCTATCCGTCTGTCTGTCGTCCATCTGTTTATCGTCCGTCTGTCATCTATCTGTCTGTCTGTCGTCTATCGTCCATCTGTCGTCTATCCGTCTGTCTGTCGTCCATCTGTTTATCGTCCGTCTGTCATCTATCTGTCTGTCTGTCGTCTATCGTCCATCTGTCACCTATCCGTCTGTCTGTCGTCCGTCTGTTTATCGTCCGTCTGTCATCTATCTGTCTGTCTGTCGTCTATCGTCCATCTGTCGTCTATCCGTCTGTCTGTCGTCCGTCTGTTTATCGTCCGTCTGTCATCTATCTGTCTGTCTGTCGTCTATCGTCCATCTGTCGTCTATCCGTCTGTCTGTCGTCCGTCTGTTTATCGTCCGTCTGTCATCTATCTGTCTGTCTGTCGTCTATCGTCCATCTGTCGTCTATCCGTCTGTCTGTCGTCCATCTGTTTATCGTCCGTCTGTCATCTATCTGTCTGTCTGTCGTCTATCGTCCATCTGTCGTCTATCCGTCTGTCTGTCGTCCGTCTGTTTATCGTCCGTCTGTCATCTATCTGTCTGTCTGTCGTCTATCGTCCATCTGTCGTCTATCCGTCTGTCTGTCGTCCGTCTGTTTATCGTCCGTCTGTCATCTATCTGTCTGTCTGTCGTCTATCGTCCATCTGTCGTCTATCCGTCTGTCTGTCGTCCGTCTGTTTATCGTCCGTCTGTCATCTATCTGTCTGTCTATCGTCCATCTGTCGTCTATCCGTCTGTCTATCATCCGTCTGTTTATCGTCCGTCTGTCATCTATCTGTCTGTCTGTCGTCTATCGTCCATCTGTCGTCTATCCGTCTGTCTGTCGTCCGTCTGTTTATCGTCCGTCTGTCATCTATCTGTCTGTCTGTCGTCTATCCGTCTGTCTGTCGTCCGTCTGTTTATCGTCCGTCTGTCATCTATCTGTCTGTCTGTCGTCTATCGTCCATCTGTCGTCTATCCGTCTGTCTGTCGTCCGTCTGTTTATCGTCCGTCTGTCATCTATCTGTCGGTCTGTCGTCTATCGTCCATCTGTCGTCTATCCGTCTGTCTGTCGTCCATCTGTTTATCGTCCGTCTGTCATCTATCTGTCTGTCTGTCGTCTATCGTCCATCTGTCGTCTATCCGTCTGTCTGTCGTCCGTCTGTTTATCGTCCGTCTGTCATCTATCTGTCTGTCTGTCGTCTATCGTCCATCTGTCGTCTATCCGTCTGTCTGTCGTCCGTCTGTTTATCGTCCGTCTGTCATCTATCTGTCTGTCTGTCGTCTATCGTCCATCTGTCGTCTATCCGTCTGTCTGTCGTCCGTCTGTCCGTCCGTCTGTCGTCTCTCTCCCTGCAGTGATGGCGTCGTCCGGTGAGAGTAGCGTCGTGGAGGATCAGCAGGTTCCCTGTCAGGATGAAGCAGCGAGTGTTAAAGACGTTCAGTCCCGTTACTTGCGCTGTCCTTCGCCCAGGTCCACTGACACACCAACACTGATGAAACCACTGATAAACTGTTACACACACGTTAGAGCCTGGCATCATGTGTGTGTTTAATCTCCCGCAGCTTCTCCATGATGTCCGATCGCTTCTCCACCGTATCGGACCGTTTCTCCATGATCTCAGGCTCAGAAGCAGAAAGCATCTTCATGGAACCGATTCATCTGTCATCCTCCATTGCTGCCAAGAAGATCATCAGTGAAGGTCTGTAAGAACGCTTCAACAATAAATGCTCCATGAATGATGTTTTTGTATTTGTTGATAACGTTGAGAGAACTTTGCCAGAACATGAGCTGGCGGTGAAGTCTCGGTCCGTCTGTCCTCCTCAGAGCTGAAGCCCAGAGACATCCAGACGCCGTCGACTCCTGACAGCATGCTGGAATCCGCCGAGCAGCTGATGGTGGAGGATCTGTACAACCGGGTGAAGGACATGATCGACGACCGCAGCCCCTACAACACGCCATGTGTGCTGGACATCCAGCGAGCGCTGATCCAGGACCGGCTGGAGGCGCCGTTCAACCCCGTGGATGAAGTCTGGCCCAACGTCTTCATCGCGGAGAAGTGAGTCCTTATGAATCATAAATCACATATGAAAGTACAAATAATCAACTTGATGCCACGATTTGCATTAAATCCGCATCATTATTTTAATTTGTTTTTACAGGAACATGCAATGAATCAGTGTATGATAGAGTTGGAGCTTTACTCTAATGAAAGCATGACGGAGGTGTTTGTGTTCTGTGCTGCAGGTCCGTGGCTGTGAACAAAGCCCGTCTCAAACGCCTCGGCATCACTCACATTCTGAACGCCGCTCACGGCACCGGCGTCTACACGGGCCAGCTGTTTTACCAGGGCATGAACATCACCTATATGGGCATCGAGGTGGATGATTTCCCAGATGCGGACATCTCTCCTTACTTCCGCACATGTGCCGAGTTTCTGGATGACGCTTTGCTGACACACAGGGGTGAGTTTTTCGATATATCTTTCTTTAGAGACACTAGATGTTAGCAGTGTGTAGCAGAAGACCAAAAATCCAAACCTGTGCGTAACATAATGTTCCTGTCGTAGATAAACAAACTGCAGATACCAAATGAACTCACCGGTCTGGACTCTGTCATGTCTCACTCGCTTATTTTTAGAGTTAGTGACACACATAGACAAGAACCTCTTCAGAAACTAAGATCACACTCTACAATGGTTCTTTATTGGCATTGATGGTTCCATGAAGAACCTTTTGCTTCTTTAGATTATTAAAATGTTCTTCACATTGAAAAAAACTGGGTTCTTTTGAGAATTGTTCACTGAAAGGTTTTTGAGATGTCCAGTCCTGTTTCTGGAGATCAACGTTCCTACAGAGTTCAGATCCAACGCTGATCAAACGCTCCTGAAGATCTCAGTTTACGCAACACTGTTCATTTACACGTCAATGGGTTTCAAAGTACACGTTTTTGAAAACCATGCAGATGTTGTCTCCGTGTAAACTACAAAAACATGAATCTGTGAAAACGGTGACGGCATGCACATGCGTCACATTACATGTTCAGTTTATAGTCACATAGTGTTTCTTTACAAAGTGATATCGCCAACTGCTGGCCGGGCAGCAGAATTCAGCGTTTTAGTGGATCCTAGTGAACAGGGATAGTTTCGACAAACATTGTCATCTTTACAAAGAAAATATCTGTTTTTAGTACATCATTGTCATGTAAACGTACCCTTAATTGTCTGGTTCAGTTGTGTTTGATCAAAGTTGGAGCTGAACTGGCAACAAGTTCTGCAGTTCAGAGCTCAACCACTAGAGGGCCACAGGAACCAACATGATCATTCTGTCATCATTTACCCCCCCTCATGTCCTTCTTTCATCTGCTGAACACAAAAGACAATATTTAGCAAAATGCTAGAGATTGATGACTGTAGAAAGTCACATGGGTTGGGAACAATCATGAGACCGTTTTGTTTTTGGGTGAACCATCAAACCGACGGCTCTATGGGAGTCGGCTGCTCTAACAAGGAGGATAAAGCCCACAGTCTCCAGCATTACTTGAGTTCAGGGGAGAGAGGTTTACCTGCACCGCTCTTACTAGACTACATCTGTCACAACATAATGGATTTGCATTTCAAAGTTCAGAAGTTTGGTGTAATTGCATTTCAGATCTGGATGTGGTTCAGTAGCTCGGGTTTTGACATGAACAGCTTTGGGATTAACATACCAATTTACATTTTCAATTTGTTTAACAAATCTGATGAAATTGCACAAATCTGATTATGATTTGTTTGTATTCCCCTTCATGTAGGCAAGGTGCTTGTGGACTCTATGATGGGTGTGAGCCGGTCAGCCGTGCTTGTTGCTGCTTACCTTATGATCTTCCAGAGCATGAGCATCATGGAGGCCCTGCTGGAGATCAGGAAGAAACGTGCCATCAACCCCAACGAAGGTTTCATAAAGCAGCTGAGGCAACTCAACGAGACTCTAATGGAGGAGCGAGATGAAGACGACGACGACACCCTCAGTCAGTGCTCTGTGATTGACACCCGTGCTCGTCTCGATGAGGAGGAGAGCATGTTTGGAGTGAAAGCGGACTCTATTATGGTGGACGAGGAGGAAGATGGCGGCAGCGTCATGAGCAGTGTGGCTTCTTCTGCTGCTGCCGCCGCGCTGAGGGCAGGACTCCTCGGTGGCCCAAACAAACCCGACGCGGAGGTGACCACAGAGGACCCGACGCTTCCTGGGAAAGACAGGAATGATGAAGACGGGGATGTGGACAGCATGATAAGGGAGTGGCAGAAGCGTAATGAGAAGTACCAAAGCGAGGACTGGTGGGAGGCGCAGCTACTGTGCAACGGAGAGGACGGTGAGTCTTTGCTGGGCGAGAGGAAGCAGCCAGCGGTGCGGCCGGAGGACTTGGAGAGCGTGACCAGTGAAGATGTGCGAATGGTGAAGGAACGTATCGGACGTCATCCCCGTCGACCCGCTTCAGATTCAGGATCCACAACAAGCTGCAGTAGTTACGCTGATCTCTGGAAGCAGCGTCTTAAGGAGATCGAGGAGCAGGCTGCAGCACGATACCGACTCAAAGAGGCTGACGAGGACACTAACAGCGAAGCGAGCCAGAAGAAAATCGACGACGATGTCGAGAGTATACTGTCCGACAGCAGCTCCATGTACAACTTCTGCAAAAAGAACAAAGAAAATCTAACGCCTCTGGAAAGGTGGAAGATTAAGCGAATTCAGTTCGGATGGAACAAAAAAGACGATAACGGAGAGCCGGCGGAGGCTGAGACGGAAGCACCCGCTCCCTCATTGGAGGACGTCAACTTAACGGCCTATCAGACCTGGAAACTGAAGCAGCAAAAGAAGCACGGCGGTGAAGAGAACAAGGACGAAATTCTGGAAATGAGTCGAGCTGAGGACACGGCCACGATTAAGAGAAGACAGCGAAGAGAGGAGCTTCTGGAGCGCACGCGGAAAACGCTGGAGGAGAGCCAGTCGGTGTGCGGCTGGGAGACTGAGAGCGCTCTGAGCGGCGGGAGCAGCATCCCGCTGTCCGCTTTCTGTGCAGGAGCCTTTCCGTCCGCGAGCGTAGCCGGAGACGATAACATGTCTGTGCTGAGTGGAAGGTCCTCTGTCCTCTCAGGGCGTAGCACTCGATCCCAGCCTCCTGTTCCCCAAGAGCCTCCCGCACCGCCTGCTCCGGTCATCGGACCTAACGGTGAGCCCATGGTGAACCTTGCCAATATCCAAAACTGGATTGCCAACGTGGTCAATGAGACTCTCATGCAGAAGCAAACAGAGATGATGATGGGAGCGAGTCTCGCCCCTTCCAGAGCGGGATCGGTGTTTAGTCTGGGAGCTGGAGTCTCAGCACGTGGAATCGACGACGATAAAGCCTCAGTGTTGAGCGGAGCCACGTCCTCAAGTATACTGTCCCGAAGCAGAGCCGAGTCTGTCCGGTCTGTGCTGTCGGCTGGCGGCAGGGCCGAATCCGTGCTTTCTGCTGGAGGAGCATCCAACCTCTCCTCGGTGTCTGGGTTGGGCTCACGGAGAAGCAAGATTACTACAACCAGTGTGCCGCTGTACAGCCTCTTCCAAGACCAGGTAAACCTTCACAAGCTGGACACCATGGAGAAAGAAATCAAGTCTGACATGCGGGACAAGATGGCGTCTTATGAGGTGAAGAAGATTGCAGAAGACAACAAGCGCAGTACGTTGTACAAGAAGAAGAAAATAAAGGAGGAGGATGAGGATGAGGATGAGGCCGGTCTTGCAAAGTCCAATGGATTTGAGGATTTGGCAGCCCGTTCCTCTGAGAAACCCAAGCCCAAAAGAGATTACGGCCGTTCGGGAATACTGAACCTTCCGGCTTCAGCCAATAACCCCACCAGCAGTGTTGATGAATGGCTCAAAAATGTAAGACCTCCTCCGAGCAAACCAAAACCATACAATGGAGACGGCGAGCCTCTCCGCCTGTCTCGGCCACCCGGGATCGAGGAACCATCGGAGTACGACTTCCCGAGCCGCAGGAGCTCAATTTCAGTGGATGAAGAAGCAGAAGAGGAGGAATATAGTTTTGCCTCAAGGTTTTCATCCAGGCATCAGGCTGATGCTGACATGGCTTTGGATCGAGATCCCAGTCCAGAGTTTAACTATGGATCTCAGAGATCCCCGCCTTCTGTTGAGCCTTCGTACAACGGCTTAAGTGAAGCTACTAATTACAGAACCAGGAGATCTTACACGAGATACGAGGACGAGGAGACGGCCAGTTATCAGAGCTACTCAACAAAGCAGAAATTACATGAGAACACTGAGACTGTGAGGATGGCTAAAACTGGACAGGAAGAGGAGGAAGATGATGAAATCTCTGCTTTTATTGCTCAGATAAAGCAGAGGGCGAGAGCGCGGCTGGCCGAAGAAATGGAGGATGATGAAGTTCTTTCCGCATGGAGGAAACAGGAGGAGTCAAAGTCACACGTTCACAATTAAAACTGATTAATAGATAGTCTATGTAAGTGTTTCATATGTTTGACAGGCTTCCATTTATGAAGATAAAACTGTTTAGTATAAGATGATATGGACCTTCAGTCTATACTGTATATAAACGAACCATCGTGTTACAACAAGTACTAAATAACATCACTGCATTCATGGTTAAATTCTCTTGAGTTCAGGTTTTGTCATGACATGGAGAACCAGACACACCTTCCTAAAGTTAAATGCAGATTATGTCATAAAAATAAAGGTTCTTTACTGGCATCACTGTTTTTTTATATGTGGTAAAAAGGTTTTAACATATTAAAATGTTTTTCACACTAATAAAAAAAATAAACTGCTGACCAAAAGTTTCTTTGGGCAACCAAAATTGGTTCTTCTATGGCAGGGGTCTTCAACGTTTTTCAGGGCAAGGACGTTTTTCGGACTTTATAGCTCGCGATTCGGACTTTATATCTCGCGATTCGGACTTTATGGCTCGCGATTCGGACTTTATAGCTCGCGATTCGGACATTATGGCTCGCGATTCGGACTTTATAGCTCGCGATTCGGACTTTATATCTCGCGATTCGGACTTTATGGCTCGCGATTCGGACTTTATAGCTCGCGATTCGGACATTATGGCTCGCGATTCGGACATTATGGCTCGCGATTCGGACTTTATAGCTCGCGATTCGGACATTATGGCTCGCGATTCGGACATTATGGCTCGCGATTCGGACATTATGGCTCGCGATTCGGACTTTATAGCTCGCGATTCGGACTTTATGGCTCGCGATTCGGACTTTATGGCTCGCGATTCGGACATTATGGCTCGCGATTCGGACTTTATGGCTCGCGATTCGGACTTTATAGCTCGCGATTCGGACTTTAATATTTAGGTAAAATTTGTCTATGGTAAAAATTAAAAGAGCTCATAGCGACACCATCATGGCCCTTCTTTATTAATTCAAGTGGAGGTGACGTATTTCCTGTTTGAGAGTGGAGCTCCACTCGCCCACGGTCTGCAGTCAGACCCTTCTCATTTTTCGGCCGATTCGACATGTTGAATCGGCGTCGGGGCGTCGGTGAGAGAGAGAACTCTGATTGGCTGTTCAGCATAGTAAACGAGTCAGTTCACGAGAATATATAGCAAAAGTTATGAAAGCAAGCGAATAAGTCATGACGGCACCGACGGAAGCTTGTTCTAATTTCACGTCCTCTTACCCGAGCACTCGAACGCACGAATATTTTCATCATAACATGAGAGGAGTGGAATAAAGCACGTGATCAGCATGACTGATATTCAAAACGGTCAGCAAGCGCTGCTTTGTATATGGTTTGTATACTTGCCGTCTTGGTTTCGCTTTCCCCTTTTGAATGACGAATATAGACAAATATATCTGCTTAAATAGACAGTCATCTCATTTATATGCAGGCGCTAGTTGACAGTCGGCTTAAATTCTTTCGGTGCTCAAGCTCATATTTTTCCGCCGACATGAGCGACAACACCGTCGGCTTCCGTCGCCGCTAGTTCTTGGACGTCGGGTTGGTGTGTTTAAACAGAACTTCACATTTTAATTTTACTATCAGGCGATCCATTCTGGCGAGTTAAATTGTATATAAATTATTAGCCAGTAGCATTTTCAAATTATAGTCTGCGTTGACAGTATCATGAGATCACGTGACTGCACGTGGACGGAAGGGTTTTATTAAAGCTGTTAATGTAATACTATTTGTAAAATAAAATATATTTTATTTAAATTTGACTTTGTGATGTTTTTACACGTTTTATTTTTTTTTCAATTATTTGTGATCAAACATTAATTGCAATACCGCCGCGGACCCCCGGTTGAAGACCCATGCTCTATGGCATCAACAGCGAAAACTGCTTTATTTGGAGCCTTTATTTTTAAGAGTGTTCCATAAAAGATGATGTTGTGTGATAAACTGGGAGAAAGGAATGACAGATTTAGCAGCTCATATTGGCCCAAAATAATAATATATACAGTGAAAATAATATACGGTTAAAATCTGTTTAAATCTGGTTTGTACTCTCGGGTAACAAAAACGTGTTCTAAGAACGTTCCCATTACGTTATGAAAACGTTATTTGTGAACGTTCAAAAACGTCGAGGTTTTTTTTTTTTTTTTGGTTATACGAACATTTAAGGCACATTCCATTTTATCATTCCTCAAACATTATGTAAACGTTTAAAAAACGAACGTCCGACGAAAACGTTTCAAGAAAAAAGTTCCATGAATAAATAATAATAATAATGTCGTTTTTGAAATCAAAGACCAGGTGACTGAACAAATCACTGAAAAAAGGTTGATGTGAAAGAACATGGCCAGAAGTTCTCAGAACATTTCCTGTTAGCTGGCAACATTATTTTAAAACATTATTGAATTATGTGGCTGTTCTGAAGTTTTAGGTCACTCAGGGGCCGAACCGCACGCCGTGTGTGTGTGTGTGTGTGTGTGTGTGTGTGTAGCAGTAGGCGGGGTTTCACTCTCACACTAAATATTCAAAATGGCGGACAGAGCATCAACGACTCAAGATGAGCGCTCGACTGCAGGTAATTATTACATTTTACATATTCATATTCCCCCATCCGCCTCAAGTAAACAAAAGTCAAACACACACGCCGGTCGTTTGCAGGCAGAACCGATCGCCATGTGGAGGAATATGTATTGTTTTGCAGAGGATTGGAGTCCGTGGGCAGCAGATGAGAGTTGTTTGTCCTGTACAAAACTCTCATCATTTGAAATGGCGCGCGCGCGTGCTGCATATTCACATAAGCTCGTGCTTTAGCGGAGCGCGCGGGTTCGCGGGTGAACATGGGTTCCACTGGACGGAACGGGCGGCTCCGAGCGGTTCGGCGCGGTGGAGGATGTTTGTGGAGTGTTGTGAGGGAGTTAGCGGCGGGGCTATCCGCGCGCTTTGTGTCGTTCGGCCGCGAGAGAAACTCAACGGCCGCGTATTTGCATATTCATGTGTTTGTTCGGCAGTAAACGCGCACGCGTGATGTCGAATAATAATTCATCACTTTCATCGGTGTTGCGGCGAACTAGAAACAAAAGACAAACTCGAGCCCGAGCTTTTCCTCACCAGATCAACTGTTTGCCCTCAGGGCAACATAAATACCCCGACAGGGTCTCTGTGCGCGTGCGTGTTAGGGGCAATTTTTTTTTTTTTTTTTTTCATTTTCTACAACAGGTAATAAATTACAAAGTGTGAAAGGCACAGTTTTCTCAAACGTGTCTCGTGTTGAATAATTTGGGTGTGAAGTAGCTGTGGAGGAACTACATTAAAAACTGCTGGAGTGAAATTGCGGATTTGCATAACATCTTGTTTAATGCTCTTCATTCTTCTGCATAATTTAAACGTCAGTTTCATTCCAGATGAGAGGCGCGTCACACTATTTATTTATCGCGCGGATTAAATATACAGAGTCGCTCATGAATATTCATGAGTACAAACGCCGTGTTCATGAATGATTAATTTCTCAGAACTAATGCGCGCTGTGTGATTTTGTTTGGCTGTTGAGAGCCTGTGAGATCTGGAGGATTTTACCTTGTACTTGTTTCACTTCTCTTGTGTCTCTCAGGAACATTCAAGGTGTTGTTATTCGTGAACACTGTATTGTGTTCCTTGCATAATAATGTCACTATGCAGTGTAAATTCCACATGGTTTTTGGATCTTTATGGATTAGGATCGGTCATCTCTGGTCTGCAAACCACATAAAACTGTTTGTACGTCCCATTTAGCATGAATATTCACGATTCTACGTCACTTCATGAATAGAGTGAGTGTGTTCGGGTCATTGACGAATGTTTTTATAATTTTGAAGTTTTATTAAGTTAACAGTGAGATTGTGTGCGTTTTATAACCTATTAACTCTGCATTTGTTACAAGATGGACAAAATTTGTCAGCAAAAAAGTCATCCGGTTTAATCAAGTTCGGTTTTACCGAATGACATTATTTCCGATCAATGCGCACAGGCTGATAGCTTGCTAGCAAAAGGACAATTAAACATTTTATATTTAGTACAAGTTTTTAAAATATTACATTTTCCTTGTTTTATAGCGGTTGCACCGAATGTTGACGGGCCTCATTTATAAAACTTTGCGTATAAACCTTACTAAAAGTGAACGTACGACATGAATCTGAAAATGTTGTACGCAAAAAAAAAGAGATTTATAAAAACATGCGTAAACCGGAACCTGCGCAAAAATCCCTTTATAAATCGGAAGATGGTCCGTACGCGTATCTCCACCCTGATCTTCCCCGAAATCACCATATATGGAGCTCACAACGCCTAGTTTTAATATGCACAACCTCATCGGCATATCATTTTCCGGCACGTTCCCATCCACGTGACATGTGAAATATTACATACGGATTATAAATGCCATTTGTGCCCCACATATTACTAAAAAACATCTAATATCCTTGTAATAGATATAATAAATATTTCAAAATATCCATAAAAACAAAATTGTATCTTTAAAATAGCTTACTTCTCAGATAACGTTTTTAGAATAGAGTTGATTCTTTAATTTCTATTGTCCAAATAGTATTTTAATTGTTTTAAAATATCCAAATTCATGCAGTTTTGCTGATCAGGTGAGCATGTTTTAGGATGTTTAGGTTATTTCAGTGGTCGGTCTGCTGATTTATTGCAGTGTAAATACAGTCGGCGAACAAATCTTACTGTTTTCTTCAAGTGTTTTCCGTCAAATACAGTGGTATTGCGTGAAGGTGCGCACAATTTCCCGCCGAGTTTGTTTTTTAGAGATTTAGATTTTTTTTTTTTTTTTAGAGTTTAGAGAGAGTTTGCTTCATGACCATGTGATTCTTTGCAGGCGTCTGAATGATGTCACATCCTGTCACATGATACTGCGTGACTTGACCAAAATGGCCCCTTTATATCGGTTACTCTGAATGACATCAATGAAATTCATTTTTCAGAGATTTTCTACACATAATGTTAATACCCTTTTGATATAAGATGTTATAAAATCATGCCAGGATAAAAATACATACATTTATGACATTTAAGGTGTTTTAATCACAAATAAAATGGCCGTATTGGCCTTTGGACGGTTAAACCGAATGACGCTTTGACGCTTCACAATCTTTAAAATACTTTTATATTTAACAAAACCTTTTGGAGTCTGTAAAAGAGATCAAGTTGTGCTACTTTACATTCTTTGGATGTCGATCTTTGTGAAAAAAATGCATATTTTATTAGCGTTAGATGCTCTTCAGAGAAAGTGACAATCCCTTATTTGTGTACATGAACAGTTTGCAATAATAAAGAGTGTAAATGATGATGTTTATTACCCCCCCCCCCCCCCCACTGAACGCCTCTAATGTTTATTTCTACGTTTAGAACATTATTTACATTACAAACGCGAGGAGAACTCGCTGTAGCGTTTGGCGCCAGACGCTAATGCTAATGCAGGCTAGTGACGATAGTAGAGTTATCGTTAGCGTGCATTAGCACGTTAGCGCTGACGATTTTAACTCCTGATCCGTTGAGTAGCCGTTTATAATGTAATGACGGCTGTACAACATCATCTATGAAACAAATATAGAGCAGAGTTTGGGTTATTGCTGCATTAAAGGCATCACAGAACTGGAGCACATGATTGGCAAACACAGGATGATGGGTTAATTAAAGCTAATGAATATTAATGAGGTCTCCAGGTCTAATAGAAAAGTTTGGACTGCCGTTCAGTTGAAATGTTTCTGTTTTATGAATACTTCATTTCTCCCGCGTTGTGCCTTATGCCACTTATCGGCTTGAAATTATGCAGCGCTGCGTTCGATAGTTTGAGAGGCTAATTAATTGCTTATTTAAAATTCTATTAATTAAAACATTTGCATAATGCATTGTCTGTCAGTTGGCTTACTGAAGCCCTCGCAGCGGCCGTATGTAAATCGTGTTTCTCTCAACTGTTTTCTTTTGAGTTATAAAGATCCGTCTCTCTCTCTCTCTCTCTCTTTCTATTTCTCTCTGTCTCTCTCTCTTTCTATTTCTCTCGGTCTCTCTCTCTCAGCGGGGTTGTCGTCATAGCAACAGTTTGAGTTAAAGTCACATGACTTTGTTTGTGTTTAGATGTTTCATCATCATTGAGCTGCACGTCACATTCATCCACACACACTGTGAGTGAGTTAGTTAGTTAGTTAGTTAGTGAGTTAGTTAGTTAGTGGTTTGTTCAGTAGAGATCCTGATCATATGGAAGTTTGTTTGTGCCACGAAATTAAAATATGAAAAAGTTCATTTTGACCTTTTATTTTAAAATTCAGGCTTTTTTCACACAATCACAGTTGTTGATGTCTCACAATTCTGGCCTGAGTTTACATCATCGCAATCCAGTAATATTGTCTTTATTAACGGGTTAAAAACGTCTGTTTGTCGCCGGCGCTCCTGAAGAGATCGACGTGTAAAACTAGTGACTTATTATGTGTTAAATATCTTTGCAAAAAATATGCATTAAATATGAAGGCAAATATTATAAAAAATGTAAAGAAATCAAACTAATAAATATACTAAACTAAATAAACAAATAATATAAAATTAAAAACTACAAATGATTTCTTTACCAAAAAGTACTATCAGTAAATAACAGCAGTAATGGGGTATAATCCCCATCATGCGCTCTTTTCCCAGAGTCTGGCGTCTCTCCTGAGAAACGGCTCTCTGAACTCGTGAAGAAAACTTCAACTCTCATCTAATAACTGCATTTTCCCGCTCCTCCGCGTCTCTGAGCGAGCGGATGATCGGCGCCGTCATGTGATCCCATGTTATTGCTGAGTTGTAAACATGTCTAATTGCAACATTTTTATTCAAAATCGTGATTTCTCGATTTAAAAATAATGAAATCGTGGCAAAACATTAAATTTGAATCAATCAGAAAAATCTCACAGTTTCGGCTTTTTTCTCTCACAAGTGGAAGTTAAAAACGTATAAAAATAAAAAACCCAATATCTCAGAATTCTAACTTTACATCTCACAAATTTTGGTTTTCGTGGAGGAAAAAAAAAAGGTAAAATGTTTTCTCTCAGAGGTCTGAGTTTGTGTCTCACAATTCAATTTTTCTGTTTCTGACATGAACTAAAATAAAAAAGGTCATTTTTTTGGTCTTTTTTTCTCTCTTGCAATAGTGAGTTATAAACTATATAAAATAACTATTTCTCAGAGTTGTAAGTTTACAATTTTTTGTGCTGAATAAAAAAATAAAAAAGGTAATTACGACTTTGTCTCCCACAGTTCTGACTTTTCCACTCAGAATTGCGAGTTTATATCTTAAGTAAGCGCTTCTCTCTGGAAAGTCAGGATTGATTTTGTTGTCCGTGTTTCTCCTCCTCAGATTGTTGGTTTCCCGTCAGCTTGTTGTAGTTTGAGATGTTGTGCTCGTCCGGTTTGACTCCGAGATGTTTGTGGACGGCGGTCATTAGCCGTCACATTCTTTCATCGTCGCCGGGGTTCGGGTTGCATGCTGGGAAGCCGTAATTAAAACAGTCACACACGTCTGGTAATTGGCCTTGTCTCACTTCTCCCTCGCTGTTGTGCTCGCCGTATCCTCCGTCCTAAAAGCTATCCAATTAATATGCTAATGAGCTGATAAATATTTATGAAAAGTGTTGAATTATGCAGAAAGCTTTCAGAGGTCCGTGCGAAATGAATTGCTCGCAGAACTTCAAAGCGGCGCTCTTCTAATGAGCGACGGGGTGCGAGATTTGCATACGGCTTTAATCAGCTGCATACTGATTAACGTTCATTATGGATGCGGCGCTTCCAGCTGTAGTCTTTGTGTTTCGCTCGCCACGGAGCAAACGACTTTCCTCGGAAGCGTCGGCCGGAGCGCGGGAGCCGTCCGCGGACGCCTCGTGAGAGCTCGTGTCTGGAGGCTTTGGGTCGAGCGGGTGAGTTTCTCCTGGAGTCGTTCGAGTGATTCCGGGGAACTCTGAACCGGAGCGGCGCTTGCTTTATGGAATGATGTGGACTTCACACGCGGCAGAGCCGTCTTCGGTTCAGTGTCGATTCAGCGGAGCCGCAAAGTTCTGCTCGAGTGTGTGGCGCTGGTTTGACACCGCTCAGTGTTTGATATCTCGTGCCTGCAAACGCAGTTACACCGTGACTGAGATGTTCCCTCACGTTTGCTCTCTGAACAGATTCTAGCGGCCGCCCAGCGGATCTGAGCAAGAGCAGCATGGAGAGCCGAGCGCAAGGACTTCAAGGTGAATCGTTGTGTTTATTTGAAGTTTCTGTATGTTTGTCTCCCTGTCGCTGATGCTCTGACTCTCGTCCGTCTCACAGCAGCGCAGGCCAACGGTCTGGACGCGCACAAGCCAAATGGACAAGCAACAAGTGCAATCAGCAACGCTCAGGCGCAGGCGCTGCTCCAGCAGGTACGTCAGCGGCCGCGCAGGTACGGCGTCTCCCGTCGCGTCCGTGATCCGCGCGGCGCGTTAATCGAACGGCGCTTCTGTCGCTCGGAAACAGGTGGAAGAGAATATGCAAATCTATGCGGATTTATATGCGCTGCATAATGAGGTTTCACTTAACGAGAGGAGCGCTGCGGTTCACGGTTCCTGGAGCTGCTCGCGCCGCTCCCGTCGTGTTCGGATCACTGACCCAAAATATGATCGGCCTGTACAAAATTAACATCTAAAATGTGTGAAATATTTAGTTTCTATTACGTCAAGGCCGTACTGTTAGATTTTACCGTGTGAATTTATTATATATTTTAATCTTTAATTTAATTTATTATTGTTTATTTAAATGAATTTAAATTCCTCTTATTTTAGTGAAATTAAATTACATTTTTATTTATTTTAGTCAAATTTTAATTATGTACTGATTTATTCTAAGCATTTAGCATTAATTGACCATTTTCTTTTACTTATTATTTATTATAATCATGCATTTTTATTTATTTACATTTATTTAATTGTTTTTTTATTTTATTCAATTAATTTTAATCGTTTCTCCAGACTAATGAAAACTATATTACAAATGGACTGTTTTAACCAATTTTAGCGTGTTGTGTTCTGTTAGACGTGTCAGTATTGTATGTGTCACATGACTAACAGTCTGTCTGTGTCTGTGCAGTTGAGCATGACTCCAGCGCAGCTGTTGCTGCAGCAGACGCAGGCGCAGCTCATCGCCGCAGCCGTGCAGCAGTCGGCAGGGCAACAGAGCAGCACCACCGGAGCCAATATCTCCGCCTCCGCGGCCACGCCCATCACTCTGTCCCAGCCCATTCAGATCGCGTCTGTAAGTGACTGACATCTCACCCGTCCAATCCGATTCCAGGTCATTGACACTCTTCTGCTGGATGCATTAGAACTGTCAGACCACAAAGATTCTCGGATTGTTCACTCAGAACCGGTTCAGACCTTTAAAAATAACAACAACAACTAAAAGGTTTCAAATCTGAAGCAGAGCTGTTTTCAACACTGATAATAATCATAAATGTTTGTTGAGCATCAAATCAGAATGATTTCTGAAGGATCATGTGACACTGAAGACTAATGAAAATTCAGCTTTGATCACTGGACATAAATGACACTGTACTGTATATTCACATAGAAAACACATGATTTACACTGGAATAATATTTCACAATTTTGCTGTATTTTTGATCAAGTAAATGCCGTGAGCAGAAGAGACTCTTTCAGAAGCATTAAAAGTCTTCATGATTCTGTCTCTGTGGTTCTGCAGCAGCTGCAGCCGCAGGGCTTGAATCTGCAGCAGTTCGTGTTGGTTCAGCCGGGTCACTCCATCAGCCCTCAGATTCAGCCCCAGTTCATCATCTCTCCGTCTCCTCAGGGTCAGACCGGTACGAGTGTCTCTGTTAGACTGATGCTGCTGCTCGTCAGCGTTTCTAACCCGTCCTCCTCCTGCTCTCAGGTCTGCTGCAAGCTCAGAATATTCTGACTCAACTACCTCAAAGCCAAGCCAGCCTCCTGCCTGCGCAGACCAGCATCGCCCTCACCACACAGGTGTGACTGCCGAGCCCTACCGCAGGAAGCAAAAACCTTTGAGTGTAATCGTTGGGGTGACGTGTGACGCTGTGTTTGTGATGTTTACAGGCGGCCACACCGACGAGGAAGATCGCGGCCATGCCGTCTCCGGCGGCTCCCGCTCCGAAGCGCGTGGACGGCCCGTGTGTGGAGGAGGCCAGCGACCTGGAGGAGCTCGAGCAGTTCGCAAAGAACTTCAAGCAGAGACGCATCAAGCTGGGCTTCACTCAGGTGAGCCGCGTCGTCCACTCTCGTGCGGCGTGAGTCGCGCTGCGTGACGCTGACGTGTGCGCTCGGTTGTGTTTCAGGGCGACGTGGGGTTGGCGATGGGGAAACTCTATGGCAACGATTTCAGCCAGACCACCATCTCCAGGTTTGAGGCCTTGAACCTGAGCTTCAAGAACATGTGCAAACTCAAACCACTGCTGGAGAAATGGCTCAACGACGCAGGTCAGATGCCGCAGATACACGGACTGAGACCGTAGGCAGAACGTCTGACACTGTAAACGCATGCTGTCTTCACGCTCCCGCTCGGTGTTTCCGCAGAGAACATGTCGGCCGACTGCGTGGTGTCGAATGCGAGCGAGATGTCTCCGGGTCTCTGCGAGAGTCTGAACCGGCGGCGTAAGAAGCGGACCAGCATCGAGACCACCATCCGTCTGGCGTTAGAGAGGAGCTTCCTGGAGGTGAGCAGCGTCTACTGACCACTAGAGGGCAGCAAAACTGACCTGCACTGAGCTCTGCCCCGCTCGCATTTATGAATAATTTCCATAAAATCACACTTAAAAGGATCCAAACTAGCAAACGTCTGCGGATGGCAACAGTTGCTGAGGTGGGATTGGTCATTGATGTTTTTGAGGCGGGGCTTAGCGAAGAGTCATTTGCATGTACTGAATTTTTCTTTATTTGTATCCTTTAGAATATTCCAAACTACAAAAGTGTGAAAATCAACAAAAGAGAAACTTTAAGGCTTAATGTGGTTTTCCTCCAAAGACAGGCTTAAATATTAACATTGTAATTTTAGTTGTACTGTAAAAAAATGCATTGTTATTTTTCTTACTTTTTTTTAACTGTGAAATAATACAGTAGTAAAATTTCTTACAGTTCAATAGCTTAAATTTATTTAGTGACAGTAGAATGGACAACTTCAAAATATTTTGCTCATCATTCCAAGCAACAGAAGCGTTGTGGTGTAGTTAGTCGTGTGAATGGCGTGATGACATGAAGCGTGTTTTCTTGCGATCTGCAGCAGAGTCAGAAGCCGTCATCAGAGGAGATCACACTGATTGCAGATCAGCTCAACATGGAGAAGGAGGTGGTGCGAGTTTGGTTCTGTAACCGCAGACAGAAGGAGAAGAGGATCAATCCTCCCAGTAGCTGTGGAGGATCGCCCACATCAGCCATCAAAGCCATCTATAGCACCTCCAACACTGTGGTGCGTCACGAACCAGAGTCACTTCACATCACAGTCACTCACCATATGAACCAGTGTCACTTCACATCTCAGTCGCACACTTTATGAACCAGAGTCACTTCACATCACAGTCGCACACCATATGAACCAGAGTCACTTCACATCACAGTCGCACACCATATGAACCAGTGTCACTTCACATCTCAGTCGCACACTTTATGAACCAGAGTCACTTCACATCACAGTCACTCACCATATGAACCAGTGTCACTTCACATCACAGTCGCTCACCATATGAACCACAGTCACTTCACATCACAGTCGCACACCATATGAACCAGAGTCACTTCACATCACAGTCGCACACCATATGAACCAGTGTCACTTCACATCTCAGTCGCACACTTTATGAACCAGAGTCACTTCACATCACAGTCACTCACCATATGAACCAGAGTCACTTCACATCACAGTCGCACACCATATGAACCAGAGTCACTTCACATCACAGTCGCACACCATATGAACCAGTGTCACTTCACATCTCAGTCGCACACTTTATGAACCAGAGTCACTTCACATCACAGTCACTCACCATATGAACCAGTGTCACTTCACATCACAGTCGCACACCATATGAACCACAGTCACTTCACATCAGTCGCACACTTTATGAACCAGAGTCACTTCACATCTCAGTCGCACACTTTATGAACCAGAGTCACTTCACATCACAGTCACTCACCATATGAACCAGAGTCACTTCACATCACAGTCGCACACCATATGAACCAGAGTCACTTCACATCACAGTCGCACACTTTATGAACCAGAGTCACTTCACATCACAGTCGCACACCATATGAACCAGAGTCACTTCACATCACAGTCGCACACTTTATGAACCAGAGTCACTTCACATCACAGTCGCACACCATATGAACCAGTGTCACTTCACATCTCAGTCGCACACTTTATGAAGCAGGGTCACTTCACATCACAGTCGCACACCATATGAACCAGAGTCACTTCACATCTCAGTCGCACACTTTATGAACCAGAGTCACTTCACATCACAGTCACTCACCATATGAACCAGAGTCACTTCACATCACAGTCGCACACCATATGAACCAGTGTCACTTCACATCTCAGTTGCACACTTTATGAACCAGAGTCACTTCACATCACAGTCGCTCACCATATGAACCAGAGTCACTTCACATCACAGTCACTCACCATATGAACCAGAGTCACTTCACATCACAGTCGCACACCATATGAACCAGAGTCACTTCACATCACAGTCGCACACCATATGAATAGAGTCACTTCACATCAGTCACACACTTTATGAACCAGAGTCACTTCACATCAGTCGCACACTTTATGAACCAGAGTCACTTCACATCAGTCGCACACTTTATGAACCAGAGTCACTTCACATCACAGTCACTCACCATATGAACCAGAGTCACTTCACATCTCAGTCGCACACTTTATGAACCAGAGTCACTTCACATCACAGTCGCACACCATATGAACCAGAGTCACTTCACATCACAGTCGCACACCATATGAATCAGAGTCACTTCACATCACAGTCACACACTTTATGAACCAGAGTCACTTCACATCACAGTCGCACACCTTATGAACCAGAGTCACTTCACATCACAGTCACTCACCATATGAACCAGAGTCACTTCACATCACAGTCGCACACTTTATGAACCAGAGTCACTTCACATCAGTCGCACACTTTATGAACCAGAGTCACTTCACATCAGTCGCACACTTTATGAACCAGAGTCACTTCACATCAGTCGCACACTTTATGAACCAGAGTCACTTCACATCTCAGTTGCACACTTTATGAACCAGAGTCACTTCACATCGCAGTCGCACACCATATGAACCAGAGTCACTTCACATCACAGTCGCACACCATATGAACCAGAGTCACTTCACATCACAGTCGCACACCATATGAATCAGAGTCACTTCACATCACAGTCACACACTTTATGAACCAGAGTCACTTCACATCACAGTCGCACACTTTATGAACCAGAGTCACTTCACATCACAGTCGCACACCATATGAATCAGTCACTTCACATCATAGTCGCACACCATATGAATCAGAGTCACTTCACATCACAGTCGCACACCATATGAATCAGTCACTTCACATCACAGTCGCACACCATATGAATCAGTCACTTCACATCACAGTCACTCACCATATGAATCAGAGTCACTTCACATCACAGTCGCACACTTTATGAAGCAGAGTCACTTCACATCACAGTCACTCACCATATGAACCAGAGTCACTTCACATCACAGTCGCACACTTTATGAACCAGAGTCACTTCACATCACAGTCGCACACCATATGAACCAGTGTCACTTCACATCTCAGTCGCACACTTTATGAAGCAGGGTCACTTCACATCACAGTCGCACACCATATGAACCAGAGTCACTTCACATCTCAGTCGCACACTTTATGAACCAGAGTCACTTCACATCACAGTCACTCACCATATGAACCAGAGTCACTTCACATCACAGTCGCACACCATATGAACCAGTGTCACTTCACATCTCAGTTGCACACTTTATGAACCAGAGTCACTTCACATCACAGTCGCTCACCATATGAACCAGAGTCACTTCACATCACAGTCACTCACCATATGAACCAGAGTCACTTCACATCACAGTCGCACACCATATGAACCAGAGTCACTTCACATCACAGTCGCACACCATATGAATAGAGTCACTTCACATCAGTCACACACTTTATGAACCAGAGTCACTTCACATCAGTCGCACACTTTATGAACCAGAGTCACTTCACATCAGTCGCACACTTTATGAACCAGAGTCACTTCACATCACAGTCACTCACCATATGAACCAGAGTCACTTCACATCTCAGTCGCACACTTTATGAACCAGAGTCACTTCACATCACAGTCGCACACCATATGAACCAGAGTCACTTCACATCACAGTCGCACACCATATGAATCAGAGTCACTTCACATCACAGTCACACACTTTATGAACCAGAGTCACTTCACATCACAGTCGCACACCTTATGAACCAGAGTCACTTCACATCACAGTCACTCACCATATGAACCAGAGTCACTTCACATCACAGTCGCACACTTTATGAACCAGAGTCACTTCACATCAGTCGCACACTTTATGAACCAGAGTCACTTCACATCAGTCGCACACTTTATGAACCAGAGTCACTTCACATCAGTCGCACACTTTATGAACCAGAGTCACTTCACATCTCAGTTGCACACTTTATGAACCAGAGTCACTTCACATCGCAGTCGCACACCATATGAACCAGAGTCACTTCACATCACAGTCGCACACCATATGAACCAGAGTCACTTCACATCACAGTCGCACACCATATGAATCAGAGTCACTTCACATCACAGTCACACACTTTATGAACCAGAGTCACTTCACATCACAGTCGCACACTTTATGAACCAGAGTCACTTCACATCACAGTCGCACACCATATGAATCAGTCACTTCACATCATAGTCGCACACCATATGAATCAGAGTCACTTCACATCACAGTCGCACACCATATGAATCAGTCACTTCACATCACAGTCGCACACCATATGAATCAGTCACTTCACATCACAGTCACTCACCATATGAACCAGAGTCACTTCACATCACAGTCACTCACCATATGAATCAGAGTCACTTCACATCACAGTCGCACACTTTATGAAGCAGAGTCACTTCACATCACAGTCACTCACCATATGAACCAGAGTCACTTCACATCAGTCGCACACTTTATGAACCAGAGTCACTTCACATCACAGTCGCACACCATATGAACCAGAGTCACTTCACATCAGTCGCACACTTTATGAACCAGAGTCACTTCCCATCACAGTCACTCACCATATGAACCAGAGTCACTTCACATCACAGTCGCACACCATATGAATCAGAGTCACTTCACATCACAGTCGCACACTTTATGAAGCAGAGTCACTTCACATCACAGTCGCACACCATATGAACCAGTGTCACTTCACATCTCAGTCGCACACTTTATGAACCAGAGTCACTTCACATCACAGTCACTCACCATATGAACCAGTGTCACTTCACATCACAGTCGCACACCATATGAACCAGAGTCACTTCACATCTCAGTCGCACACTTTATGAACCAGAGTCACTTCACATCACAGTCACTCACCATATGAACCAGAGTCACTTCACATCACAGTCGCACACCATATGAACCAGAGTCACTTCACATCACAGTCACTCACCATATGAACCAGTGTCACTTCACATCTCAGTCGCACACTTTATGAACCAGAGTCACTTCACATCACAATCACTCACCATATGAACCAGAGTCACTTCACATCTCAGTCGCACACTTTATGAACCAGAGTCACTTCACATCACAGTCGCACACCATATGAACCAGAGTCACTTCACATCTCAGTCGCACACTTTATGAACCAGAGTCACTTCACATCATAGTCACTCACCATATGAACCAGAGTCACTTCACATCACAGTCGCACACTTTATGAACCAGTGTCACTTCACATCACAGTCGCTCACCATATGAACCAGAGTCACTTCACATCACAGTCACTCACCATATGAACCAGTCACTTCACATCACAGTCGCACACCATATGAACCAGAGTCACTTCACATCACAGTCGCACACTTTATGAACCAGTGTCACTTCACATCTCAGTCGCACACCATATGAACCAGAGTCGCTTCACATCACAGTCACTCACCATATGAACCAGAGTCACTTCACATCACAGTCGCACACCATATGAACCAGAGTCACTTCACATCACAGTCGCACACTTTATGAACCAGTGTCACTTCACATCACAGTCGCACACCATATGAAGCAGAGTCACTTCACATCACAGTCGCACACTTTATGAACCAGTGTCACTTCACATCACAGTCGCACACTTTATGAACCAGAGTCACTTCACATCACAGTCACTCACCATATGAACCAGAGTCACTTCACATCACAGTCGCACACCATATGAACCAGAGTCACTTCACATCACAGTCGCACACTTTATGAACCAGTGTCACTTCACATCTCAGTCGCACACCATATGAACCAGTCACTTCACATCACAGTCGCACACTTTATGAACCAGTGTCACTTCACATCACAGTCGCACACTTTATGAACCAGAGTCACTTCACATCACAGTCGCACACTTTATGAACCAGAGTCTCTTCACATCTCAGTCGCACACCATATGAACCAGAGTCACTTCACATCACAGTCACTCACCATATGAACCAGAGTCACTTCACATCACAGTCGCACACCATATGAACCAGAGTCACTTCACATCACAGTCGCACACTTTATGAACCAGTGTCACTTCACATCACAGTCGCACACCATATGAAGCAGAGTCACTTCACATCTCAGTCGCACACTTTATGAACCAGAGTCACTTCACATCACAGTCGCACACCATATGAAGCAGAGTCACTTCACATCACAGTCGCACACTTTATGAACCAGTGTCACTTCACATCACAGTCGCACACTTTATGAACCAGAGTCACTTCACATCACAGTCGCACACTTTATGAACCAGAGTCACTTCACATCTCAGTCGCACACCATATGAACCAGAGTCACTTCACATCACAGTCACTCACCATATGAACCAGAGTCACTTCACATCACAGTCGCACACTTTATGAACCAGTGTCACTTCACATCTCAGTCGCACACTTTATGAACCAGAGTCACTTCACATCACAGTCACTCACCATATGAACCAGAGTCACTTCACATCACAGTCGCACACCATATGAACCAGTGTCACTTCACATCACAGTCGCACACTTTATGAACCAGAGTCACTTCACATCAGTCGCACACTTTATGAACCAGAGTCACTTCACATCACAGTCACTCACCATATGAACCAGAGTCACTTCACATCTCAGTCGCACACTTTATGAACCAGAGTCACTTCACATCAGTCGCACACTTTATGAACCAGAGTCACTTCACATCTCAGTCGCACACTTTATGAACCAGAGTCACTTCACATCACAGTCACTCACCATATGAACCAGAGTCACTTCACATCAGTCGCACACTTTATGAACCAGAGTCACTTCACATCACAGTCACTCACCATATGAACCAGAGTCACTTCACATCACAGTCGCACACCATATGAATCAGAGTCACTTCACATCTCAGTCGCACACTTTATGAACCAGTCACTTCACATCAGTCGCACACTTTATGAACCAGAGTCACTTCACATCAGTCGCACACTTTATGAACCAGAGTCACTTCACATCAGTCGCACACTTTATGAACCAGAGTCACTTCACATCAGTCGCACACTTTATGAACCAGAGTCACTTCACATCACAGTCACTCACCATATGAACCAGAGTCACTTCACATCTCAGTCGCACACTTTATGAACCAGAGTCACTTCACATCACAGTCACTCACCATATGAACCAGAGTCACTTCACATCACAGTCACTCACCATATGAACCAGAGTCACTTCACATCACAGTCGCACACCATATGAATCAGAGTCACTTCACATCTCAGTCGCACACTTTATGAACCAGAGTCACTTCACATCAGTCGCACACTTTATGAACCAGAGTCACTTCACATCAGTCGCACACTTTATGAACCAGTCACTTCACATCAGTCGCACACTTTTTGAACTAGAGTCACTTCACATCTCAGTCGCACACTTTATGAACCAGAGTCACTTCACATCTCAGTCGCACACTTTATGAACCAGAGTCACTTCACATCACAGTCGCACACTTTATGAACCAGAGTCACTTCACATCACAGTCACTCACCATATGAACCAGAGTCACTTCACATCACAGTCGCACACCATATAAATCTGAGTCACTTCACATCTCAGTCGCACACTTTATGAACCAGAGTCACTTCACATCAGTCGCACACTTTATGAACCAGAGTCACTTCACATCAGTCGCACACTTTATGAACCAGAGTCACTTCACATCAGTCGCACACTTTATGAACCAGAGTCACTTCACATCACAGTCGCACACTTTATGAACCAGTGTCACTTCACATCACAGTCGCTCACCATATGAACCAGAGTCACTTCACATCACAGTCGCACACTTTATGAACCAGTGTCACTTCACATCTCAGTCGCACACCATATGAACCAGAGTCACTTCACATCACAGTCGCACACCATATGAATGAGAGTCACTTCACATCACAGTCGCACACTTTATGAAGCAGAGTCACTTCACATCACAGTCGCACACTTTATGAAGCAGAGTCACTTCACATCTGTACTTAAACCATAGCTGCAGACGAGTGAAGCGAGTGATTGATCATTGATGAGTGACTGCTTGTGTTCAGGTGTCCAGCGGCACAAACACACTGACGGTGAATTCTGTAGTTCCACTGAACGCCAGCAGCATCTCAAACCTCACGCTTGGTGCGTTTCTCCTCCTTTCTCAGTTTCATGCTCCTCTATATTCCTCGTGTGAGATCATGAATCATGTTTAATGGATGTGTGCTGTAGGTGGCACTCTGGCTCAGGTGACGTCACACACGCCGTCGGTCATCTCCATGGCACCGGCCATCGCTACGCCCGCCCCCACTGTGACAACACCATCACTGAGCACGTCCGTTACCGCTGTGAAACAGGAGGTTTCCATGGCAACGTCAGTCACGCAAGGGGCGGGCCAGTTGTTGGTGACGGGCACAGGACTGGGTGGAGCTAATCTGACTGCCGTCTCTGGGGGTTTGAACCCCACGATCATAACGCCTTCGCAGCTGACACAAGGGTGAGCGAGTGTGTGTGTGTGTGTGTGTGTGTGTGGTATGATGGGATGTCTCTTACAGAAACTGTCTAAAACATTGAGTCCAGATTTCTGCCCAAAACCAAAAGATAAAAAATAAGTGCTAATATTTTATTACAGCAAGACACTACAGTCAAAAATCATTGTTTTTTTCATGCACTGCTCAGTTTTGAGCTCCGACTTGCTTCCATGACACTTCTTAATTGAGACCAGTAAACAGAAAACATCCAAAACAAACATTTAAGAGTTTATTTTAATGCACTGTCCATTTCCTTTTTGAGTTTGAGTCAGAAATCTCCACTTTACACACAAACTTTACAGTTTTATTCACATCTGTATTCTGAGAGGTTGTTCGTGAGTCATTCATGTACATTTTACTCTTATAATCATGATGAAAATAACACTCTTTTCTGATTTATGGAGGGATAAGAGTGATAAAAAGAGAAATCTAGAATGCACTCTGGAAAAACCTTTGACTCTAATGTCACCAAAATCAAACAATTATATCGTACCCTCATATTTCGACATAACATTTAATAAAAAGCTTGTAATACAAAACAGTTGTCATAATGCACTTTTGATTAATCAGCTAGGGAAAGTGTCTATCTTGCCTTTTTTAGGCTCATTAAAATGCTCTGTTCTTAATCACATCAAGCCTCAAATTCTCATGACTAATGCACAACTGTATTTAAAACCATCAAGTATTTATGCATGAAGGTAGTATTTCCTACACTGCTTCTCGTTTATGCTCATTTAGATAAATGGTGACTGAATTGGTGTTTTTACTGAAATTGCATTATGTATTTTTTTCTGGTTTTGGGATGAAATGTTTGAAGTTTTCCATGTGTCTTGTGGGTCACATGACATGACACTGAAAGCTCCGCCCACAGTGAAATCTCATTGGTGGTGACTGCGTTTCTCGTTGTTGTTTTTGTGCAGTGGGACGCTGCTGAGTTTGACTCCTGCTCTGGGAAACACGCTGATGAACAACAACACTCTGGCCACCATCCAGGGTATGACCTCTGACCTCTGACCTCTGTGTGTTTGTGCAGCGATGACGCTTCACACGCCTGTTCTGATGTCACGTGACTTTATATTCACTATATATCAAATCCCAAATACTTGATTGTTTATTGTCTCAATGTGACTCTATTATTGCCTGCCCTTATCTGATGAATGCAACTATAAGGCATGGAGACATTACGAGGATATAAACATTAACGTCATGACTAAAAATAAATGGACTTTTTTCAGCAGCTCTGGCGTCGGGCGGCGCTCTGCCTCTGACGTCCATCGACGGAAACACCGGCCTGCTGTTCGCCAACACCAGCGCAGGAAACCCCGCCTCCGGCCTGATGACCACGCCCTTCTTCCTCAACCCGTCCGGCTTCTCGCTGCTGCCCGCCAATCTCCTGTCCGCGGGCGGGGCTGGAGGCGGAGCTCTCAACCTGCACGTGACCGGCGACGTGCAGCAGAGTCCCGTTGCCACGACGACGAAGAGCGTGGCCTTGGCCTCGAAGGCTCAGTGAGCGCGAGCGGCTGCGATGGATCCCGTTGCTATTACCAAAAACGCTTCCGACCGCTGTCGCGAGCTCAGGACTGACGAACGACCGTCGGGTTTGTCGTATGATGCCACGCGCTCTTGGACACGGTCAGGATGGAACTTTATTTTTGCATTATTTGTTAAACTAACGTCTAAATTAACCAAAAATGTGAGACTTTTTTCATGACTGCAGATTCTTCACGAGAGATTATTTCACGTAACAGAGTTTATATCGACTTTCTACGAGGGTTTCTGTTGTTTTTATTTGCGGCTCTGCGAAAGGGCCGAGTGTAGATGATTTATAACCAAAAGCATTTCAGAAGTTTTATGTTGCGCGTCGGTGCAGGTTCAACCCGACGGCTTTTAGACTAGTACTCTAACTCGACATCACTTTATAAATACGGTTAGAAGGCTTTAAACTAGTAATAATCCGTCGCAGTGAGCTCGTCTCCTGTGAGAGATGCAATCTGTCACGCGTGTGTGTGATTCTGTGTTGTTGCTGGGAGTCGCGGCGCGGAGACACCAGATCCTTCAGCATGAATCTATTAAACCTGTGACTCCACCTCATGGATGATCAGTCTCATCAAATACTGGCTGTTGAACGTTTATTTCCCTTGTTTCTAGTGTTCACTAATGTGACGACGACGGCCCGTTCGAAGCCTCTGGATCGCGCGATCCGACCGGCGGCTTCACGGACACTACGGGTTCGTCCTGTGAATCCCGCTGGACTCGTTTCAGATTCTGTGGAAGTTTGTTTCTGCCTCAGAATAAAAAGTAAAAAAGGTAGTCGTGCCCAAGTCAGACTTCCGATCAACCGAGCCTGGAAATGTGACTCCCCAGTGGTAGTTCCAAGAGAGTTCCTAGGATATCCAAGTCATACTTCCAATAAACCGAGCCAGCAAATCTGACTTCCCACTTCCCAGTTCCCAGTCGGAGCTCCAAGAAGCTGAGTTTGGACATCCAAGTCGGATTTCCAGGTAAATCAAGTCGGACTTCCCAGTCAGAGTTCCAAGAAACCGAGTCAAACTTCTCCGTCGGACTTGCCAAACTTCCAAGTTTGGATCTCTGACAGAAGTTCAGTTTCCCACCTCCCGGTCGGACTTCAGAAGTCATACTTCTGTGAACTTTTATTTTTTACTCTGTTAAACAAGCTTCCATTAGACTCCCCCGAACACAAAACTATTTCTTCGGTCTGTGATTTCATTTGATTCCGTTTGTTTTTTCCAAACACAAGCGTTTTTCTGTCCTTCGTTTGGGAATCGCAGCTTTTCTGTGCTGAAACGCTAAAGAAGCTGCAGCCGAAGTTAGTCTTTCCTCTCCCGCGGACAGAGAGGTCAGAGGTCAGCGTGTGTTTGTGCAGACCCGTCCAGCACTGATGGAGCGACGGAGCTTCAGTCCAAGACTACTGTGTACAGTCTCTCTTCACTCGTTTTTCTTCATCTCCCGCTCTCGACGCGTCTCGTTGTTTTTATCTGCTCTCCATCCGTCTGTGTGGAAACTGAAATATGAAAATATCTGCATAGGATCCGCTCTGAGGTTTTCTGCATGATTTTATTTATACACATGAAACGGCCGAACAGAAGGCGGCGACATTCATCTATTAATATCGTTCGTTTCCGTTCTGCTTTTGTCTGACGCCTGTGAACGTGTGAAATATTTTCTTTATTGTTTTCTGCAGGAACGAAAGAGCAGATGAAACCAAAGATTCATCCACTCCTCCGTCTTTATTCGAACACCCACCATATATTCCAGGATTATATATACAGTATAAATATGTGAAAAAAAGTTTTATTTTGTCGTTCCCAAAGCAAAATTCCTCTTGAGGATGAAAACCAAAGATTATTCACTTTCTCTTTGCCTTTCCCTTCATTTTTTTTTTTTTTTAATGTATAATTATTGGAAATCGTAGTCGCATCCCATTCTTTGATCCAGTCATCGAGTTATTGATTTTATGGTGGAATATGAATCATTTTCTCACTGCATGAGATGAAACTGCAGCGTCTTGAGTTTCTTCTGTCGTCGGATTGAGATTCAGATGATGTGTGTCGAGTTTCTCTGCAGAATGTTTTATATCATACAGAAGGGCTAAACACACACACACACTCTCTCACACACACACACACTCTCTCACACACACACTCACTCTCTCACACACACACTCTCTCACACACACACTCACTCTCTCACACACTCACTCTCACACACACACTCACTCTCTCACACACACACTCTCACACACACACACTCTCTCACACACATACACTCTCTCACACACACACACTCTCACACACTCACTCTCACACACACACTCTCTCACATACACTCACTCTCTCACACACACTCACTCTCTCACACACACACTCTCACACACTCACTCTCACACACACACTCTCTCACATACACACACTCTCTCACACACACTCACTCTCTCACACACACTCACTCTCTCACACACACACACTCTCACACACACTCTCTCACACACACTCACTCACACACACACACTCTCTCACACACACTCACTCACACACACACTCTCTCACACACACTCACTCACACACACACACTCTCTCACACACACTCTCTCACACACACACTCACTCTCTCACACACACACTCTCTCACACACTCACTCTCACACACTCACTCTCACACACTCACTCTCTCACACACACACACACTCTCTCACACACTCACTCTCACACACACTCACTCTCACACACACACTCTCTCACACACACTCACTCTCTCACACACACTCACTCTCTCACACACACACACTCTCACACACTCACTCTCACACACACTCTCTCACATACACTCACTCTCTCACACACACACACTCTCACACACTCACTCTCACACACACACACTCACTCACACACACTCACTCTCTCACACACACACACTCACTCTCACACACACACTCTCTCACACACACTCACTCACACACTCACTCTCACACACTCTCTCACATACACTCACTCTCTCACACACACTCACTCTCTCACACACACACACTCTCACACACACACTCTCTCTCACACACACTCCTCTGTTCCTCCGCAGGTTGTTCTGGACTCGAGCGGCTCCAGTCGCTGCGGTTTCATGTTTTGTCGACTCGAGCTCCTCTAGAGTTTGTCTGTATTTTCTTTGCTGTTGAAGAGTTTCATGTTGCTGTAGATTTCATTAAATGTTTTTCTCAGACTGTTTCTGTTCGATCTGTTTTTCAAAATCCAGCATCAAAACGGACCATTTACTGACAAATTCAATGAGTAAATCATTTTATTAACAAGCCAATGACAAAATTACAGAGACAAAAAGTAACAATCGAATGAAATACAGTAAAATTCTCAGTTTTTAAAAGAGTAAATGCAATGTTATGTTTCTAAAAGAGCTTCGATAAAAGACGGTGAACATCAAACTCCCTCATATTTCACCACAAAATCTCAAGAAAATAAACATCATGGTGTTTAGGACTGTATAAAATATTACAGATGAAGCTTCATCAGCGTCGATGGTTTGAATCTTTCATTCCACAACAGCTTGTGTAGATTGAAACGGATCACTGATGGACTCTGAATGAAATCATGAAGTTCTGGACAGTTTTACAGTAACGAGGCGGTCAGAACGACAGCCGTCCGTGGATGGAGACTCATGATCGCTCACTGTCGTCTGGATTCTTTGGAAACACTTTAAGGGTTCGTTTGTTAATACTAGTTCATTCATCAACTAACACTGAAAAATACACTTATTAACCTTCATGTCAGTAAAAACTCCATTACATGATATGAATTTTTTGTTTGAATAAAGTACAAGTAAACGTTCACTAATGTTAATAAATGCTGCTGAAGTGTTGTTCATTGTTAGTTGATGTTCACTGATGTCATGTAAATTATGAAAGTCCTTCATGAAGTGGGAAAAACTGTAAAAACACAATAATCACATGACTGGAGCCTTTAAGAAAGAAGCAGGCCTGGGGTCAGGAGTGTGGAGTGGACGGTCCTGACGAGGGCTGGACGTCTAACGGGGCGGCGGGTGAATCTGCTGCATGTGCAGAGCGTCATACGTGTCTTTATTCGTGGAGCTCAAACCCTGAAACACACACACACACACACACTCAGTGATGACACACTCCACACATCAAATCAATTCATTCTGAGACCTGAGATCTGACCTGATACACCTGATCCCGGCGGCGCTGTGGAGGAGAATCAACAACACAATGAGTCTTCTGAATCACTCAGATGAATCAACAACACAATGAGTCTTCTGAATCACTCGGAGGAATCAACAACACAATGAGTCTTCTGAATCACTCAGATGAATCAACAACACAATGAGTCTTCTGAATCACTCAGAGGAATCAACAACACAATGAGTCTTCTGAATCACTCAGACGAATCAACACAATAAAACACTCACGTCTCCCCTCGGTTCAATCTCACGGTACGTGTCATCCACCTTCTTAGTCAGAGGCTGAAACAAACAAACCATCATCATCATCATCATCATGTGGAATGAAAACAATAAACAAACATTTTATTTTAGTGTCCTTCTTACATGTAGTTACTATAGCAATAACAGTAAATATGCATAATTACCTGTGATCCTAACACTACAGTAACTAATGTTACTCCGTACTTAATGTTTAACGTCACTGTCACAAAAACACCTTAAAATAAAGTGTAAGCCAATAAAATATAGTTTTGGGTTATTGCAAAGAAATGTCCAAACGTTTTTGTTTGATATGTATGGAAGCCCGTTCCCGCCACTGTTGAGAAAAAAAAAATTCCATAAGTCATAATGAGAAACTTGCTCATAATAATGACTTAGTGTCTTTAACTTAATAAAAAAACCTTTTTTAATAATTTAAAGATACCAAGTCATTACTATGAGAAAGTTTCTAAAAAAAAATTTTTTTATTAAGTTAAAGATGTTAAATCATTATTATGACTTATGGAATTTTTTTTTTCTCAACAGTGGCGGGAACGGGTTTCCACAGATATGTGAGTGATTATGTTACATTATATTATATTTTACAGCAAATGTGCAACTGTCTGATGATCGGTGTGGTCTCAGGCTCAGTCACGTGTTCTTCAGGTGTTTGTGGTCGAAGCGCCTCAGCTCTTTATTCTCCACGCGCTGCTAATAAACTTCCTTCCTGTTGTGATGAACTCTTACCGTGTAAGTGTCGTCTCCTTTCCTGCGACCCTGTGAAACACACACACACACACACACACACACGGTCACGGGCTGTCCATCATGTGGCGTGTCATGTGACGTATGTGGATCGATCACTCACGCGAGTCCCCCCCGAGCCGCGCGTGTCCCGCTCGCTGTACACCTCCTTCCCCGCGGGGTTGATGGCCTGGAAACATCAAACTCATTAATATCACAGTTTGTCTCGGGCTGATGTTTGATATCAGAGTCTGAAGTGATTCTCACCTGATACGGAGACTCTGTGTCCACTTTACTCCTCTTCTTGATGAACTGAAAGAGGAAAGTTCATTAATGAACAGGAACCAGATCACTAAAACACGCTGTAAGAACGGTTTGTTCCTATGCTGTTATACAAATATTATTTCTGATTATTATTTCTTGGTTGAACGTCAAGGAAACATTCCATTTTGTCATTCTTCAAACATTATGTGAATGTTCTCTGAACGTTCTGAAACAGGTAACATTTAAAAAACATTCTAAACTTGTCAGAAAAACGTTCCATGAATGATGCATCAATAATGTTTAAAGACATTATTAACAGCAGATAACTTTAAATAAACATTCTATTAACATTACTGAATGAGCGTTTGTTCATAACCCAGAGACAACGTTCTGAGAACATTCCCTGTGAGAGTGTGTGTGTGTGTGTGTGTGTGTGTATTCCCTATGTTATGAGGACCAAATGTCCCCACAGGTACAGTAACACTAGTAAATGTTGACATTGTGGGGACATTTTGTTGGTCCCCATGAGGAAACAAGCTTATAAATCATACAGAATGATCTTTTTTGAACATGTAAAAAAGCAGAACATTTTGTGTGATGGGTAGGTTTAGGGGTGAGGGGGGCAGAATGTACAGTTTGTACAGTAGAAAAACCATTACAACTATGGAATGACCCCATAAACCATGAAAACAACATGTGTGAGTGTGAGTGTGTGTGTGTCAGTCTCTCACCCGCTCGTGCACGAAGAGCGCAGTGATGATGACTCCGTACAGCAGCAGAAGTCCGTCCAGACCGTAGCAGATCTCCGGGGCGTACACTGACGCCGCCGCCGCTGAGGAGATGAAGATGATGAACACCAGCGCGAGGAGATTCACACAAACACAAAAATAACGACGTTCTTTGCCTTTTACCGTCGCCATGACGCTGAGGCGAGTCCCTCGCAAACACCGCGGTGTGATCGCGCCGGCGGCTCGCGCACTATAAGCGTTACAGGACTCGGTTTCAACGGTCTAGTGCAGCCGGTGCCGTCCAGTCAGATCACGGATCCTCACGTGAAGAGGATTAGAGCGCGAAGGACTTTACATAACAAATAGTAATAGCATAGCATTCAAATACTTTGCGACATGAAATGATTTGGATTTTATAAGTGTGGGAGCGACGCAGGTCGAACCTAAATGTAGTTTTACATGAATTCGTTTGGCTTGTTTTGAAGGGCTCGGATGGGTCGCGCTGAAAAGAGTTTAAAAACTGGTGTAAACGATATAAACTCCCAACACCAGCGATCAGATCGACGCGCTTCAGATTTCAGGGGAGTATTTTTATGTTTGCCTCAATACTTTAATACAATGAAAATATAAATGATACTATTAAACTAACAAACTTGCCTGAAAATACAGCTGTGGATCTCAAGTTTGGACTCGGTGACTCGTTCGTGGGGTCAGTGTGAACACGACCTTCTCAGAATTCTAAGTCCAACGAGCCTGTCGGCGTTTGTCGGCGTGAATTGACATTTAAAGTTATAATTCAAGGCTTACGAACAATCAGTTCCAGAGAGAAACTCCGAAGCTGTTTGATGGAAACGGGTTGTTAAAATCAAACTGAGATTTAAACGCTCGTGTTTTTCTAGGCCTCGACCCACAACAACACGAGAAACAAGATGGAGAACAAACTGTGACGAGAGAACTGGGCCGTGTTTCCCGATATCGATGTATCTTCGCTCTCAAGAGGTTTCGAACGCTCGCAGAAATTCCACGAGCGTTTCCCAAACATGCACTTAACATGAACGCGCGGGAACACGCGGGAACGCGCTGCTCAAGAGTCGCAGTCCATTCGCGAAGCGCTGAAATATAACCTTGTTTGGAATCGCATTGTGAACATTTAACCTGATAATTGTCATCTGTTTTGGATTAGTTTTCGTGCACGTCAGCACGTCATTGACGGATTGTTTTGAATTCATCCCTATTTTGCCCAGTCTTTGAAGCATATTTCCCACATGACTTCTTTTATGATTTTTTTTTTTTGGTCATTCATTTAATTTAGATATGTATTTCTATCTTTTTCTTCCATTTTTAATTATTTCATTTATAAATTCATGTGAACGAAAAACGAGTACAATAAAGTACAATCAAAACATTATTATATCACTCTCGTTGCAGTGTGTTAAATCTATAAAAGTGTAATCTGCCGGTTGTCCTGCAGGTGTCCTCATAAATCTTACGATGCACTCGGGGATGTAGGATTACTCCAGAGCATTCGTAGTTCTACGAAGATGTTCAAGTGCTACTTAAACTACGATGCTTTTGGGAAACAGACCATAATATTAAGATCAGTCGTGCGATCGTTTTTACGATCAACTTCGGCTGACGATGCTTTTGGGAAACGCAGCCCTGGAAGATTCACGAGAAAATCCTCTCCAGGCAAAATGAACGGAAAACAACATCAGGGTGAAATCAGAATGATTGAGACACAAAATGAACGTGTGTGTTCCTGAAAAATCCTCAAAATGAGTTTGTGATTAAAAGAAGAGCAAAAAACAAGTCTGAAAAATCATCTTGTTTTCCCTTTCAATCACGTTTATTTTCAGACTCCGTCAGCTGATCACTCTTCTAGAAATACTGAGGAAGAACATCATTTTTTTTGCAGTTTTTTGAGCACTTTCAGCTTTTCTATATCACGCACACACTCATACACACGCACACGCACACACACACGAAGAGTCTCTGAAGTGTTTGTGGTGTTTGAGACTCGAGCTGTTTCTAGTTCAGCGGTTTGTTCAGCTGCTCTAACTGAATAACGTGTGTGTGTGTGTGAGAGAGAGAGATAAAGGGGGAGGAACACACCCTCTCACACACACACACACACACACTTTCTTCATTTGTGGCTCATGAATCGGATGTTCATGTTAAATGTTTGGCAGAAGTTGATGAAACTGTGTGAAACTCCTTCAGCTGCAGGTTTGATTCACACACTATTAAATCATATTCAAACATAAAACCATCATAATCATCATAATCCACTGAACTAAAACAAAAAGGCATGAAGCCGTTGACCTCTGACCTCTGAAAGTTCCAGTTCATGAACACGAATCATATGATTGAACCGAAAAATTCAATTCAAACATTTAATGAACGTCATTTGATCAACATTTGATGATCGACGCGTTTAAAACGAGTCTGAAACTGAATTCAGAGCAGCAAACAAGTTTTCCTTCACGTCGGCAGATCTTTGTTGTTTTAATCACGAACTCGCTTCATTTTGATGCGTTTTTCATTGAACCAATCTTAATATCTTCAGTCGTTTCTCCAGAGAAACCCTGAGGAGGAACAGAGTTTTTGCATATTAACTTCATTTGATTTGTTAAAAATGTCACATAATAAAATTATTCATAATTCATGCCGATTAAACGAGAATATTTCAGCGCTTTCCGTCTAAACGTGTGAATGGGAAGATTTGAGAACTCGAGGATCTTCAGCGAAAACATCTGAAAATGACGAAGAGCTCCTCATCATCATCAGAGCCGCGGGTCAGTTCACACCGACGCTCTCAGGGGTCAGAGGTCGGCGGCCCGCTCGTTATTATCCAGTCTGAGCAAAAGAGCATGAAAATATCAGATTCAAAAATCTTTCGACTTGCGCTCTATAGAAGTCGATTCGAGTTCAAGTTCAGCATCTGATGATCACAATATAATCAGAGCTGATCCTAAAATCATCTCAGTTACATGTTTGATTCTTGATTAACCCTGGTGTTCTGTGACCCGTTTAGATTTTCAAGTTGTTGGAAAGACTGTTTTTTCTTGATATTTTCTGACTTTTTCTCATTTGTCATCATGTAAAGTTTCAACATGCTGGTGTTTTTTGACACACACAAACAAAATCACTGTAACGTTCGTGACGTTCGCCGGGTCAATTTGACCCGCATATTTTAACGCTCGAAAGCAACTGACCCAAAATAATAACATTTCTTGGTTCTAATTTATTTTATTTTTTTCCTACCTTATGAAGCTAAAAAATGAGGATTTCCACACTTATTTCAACACAGAAAATGTTTTAAGCAGCAGCGTGTGTGTGAAGTTCTGATCCAGAAGTTTTTGAAGAAACTTCTTGACTTTATGGAATGAGTTTACAAAACGGCCGACTTAAGAAAAGTACATATTTTCATTGTTCAGCTACATTTAACGGTTCAGTGATGATGTTCTAAGAAAAGAAAAAAAGTATTTATTGTATTTAAAAATGTACCGTTGTAAATTTTGTCAAAACAAAACAGTTTTAAAAAATGGTTAGAAAACATTTTCATTTAATCATATCTTCAGATATGTATTTTTTGGAATATTTGACAAATGTTGATATTAAAGGTTTACAGTTTGTAACTGAATCTCTGTTGTTTTTCAGTGTTTTTGAGGAATTGTGTTGAATCCATTTAGGGTCAGTTTGACCCGCTCCATAACGAGTGGACGCAGAAACGGTTCAGTTTGGATTCGTACAGTTACATTTATTGAATAATTACGGCTGTCAATCAGATTCAGTTCATGATATGCTGATTAATCAATTAATTCCACGTCCACAAATCGATCAAACGGTTCAAAGACTCAAACGGAGTTTAATTCGACTCTCCTCGTGTGTTCGAGTTTCTCCTCAAACTCTTTCTGCTGAAACGCTGCAGTTTGTTGAACAGGATTCAGATCTTCAGGGAATCTGTCATGTTCCTCCGTTTCTGCTCTTAATTCTCAAGTACAAGTTTTTACATTAAACACATAAAAGTTAAGTAAGTAAAACTTTTACATCTTCTCTTTCCCTCAAGAGTGTTTTTGGCAGATATTGTACTTGAGCAAAAACACAGTAAAACACTGAAGGACAAACTAATATCTTTATTTGACATTTATTATATTTCTGTTCAACATTTTTTGCATATAAAACACGGCTGAATTCCGATCTATTGTAATATTCTTGAAATAAAAACTAAAAACAAGCATTAAACCGCTTCAGATTATAAAGCAAATGAAACGACGCCGCAGGTTTACACTGAATGATCAACCTTAAAGAAATCTTCAATAAAAATGTGGACAGATTCTCAAACTCTATAGTGTGTGTAAAAAAAACCCGAAAATAGAATCTAATTCTGCATTTAAAGATGTGTCTTGAATATTAATAATGTGCCGCTAAAAATATACACTATTGTTCAAAGGTTTGGGGTAAAATCATTAAATAAATGAATACTTTAATTGATCGAGAACGCGTGAAATTGATCAAAAGTGACGTTTATAATGTTACAAAAGATTCTGTTTCAAATAAATGCAGTTCTTTATAACTTTCTGTTCATTAAAGAATCCTGAAGAATAAAATGTATCACTTTTCAACACTGATGATAGTCATAAATGTTTCTTCAAATCATCATATCAGAATGATTTGTGAAGGATCATGTGACTCTGAAGACTGGAGGAATGATGCTGAACATTCAGGAATAAATGACACCGTACTGTAGATTCACATAGAAAACACATGACTTACATTATAATAATATTTCACTGTATTTTGGATCAAGTCAATGCAGCTTTGGTCAAGGACATGCATATTTTGAATGTGAACATGAGAGTGAGATGTGACGAGAGGAGCATCTGTCAGGTGTGACACACTTCAGCTTCAGTTCAGCGTTTCACGCTCGATTGATTGAATTCGACAGCGTTTTCCTTGAAATGATGTTTTTCTAACAGTATTTTCCAGCGTCTCGTCATTCATCGCCGAAATATTAAACACTGACAGTAAAATCTTTCGCCCACAGATGAAGTTTCCACAACATCAGCAGAAGAAAAACACGCTCGCATTCGCACATCACAGCAACGTTCTCTCAACGTTGCGATCCAACGTTCTCAAAACGTCAGCACAAAAACGTCATTCATGGAACGTTTCTCTGAAACATTCGAATTAAATGTTACCGCTCGATTCAAAAGTAACGTTCACATAATGTCTGAAGAATGATGAAAAGAAATGTCCCTTTAACGTTCGTGTTTTTTTAAAAAAAATGTAAAAACTGGATGTGTGAAATAACGCGGTTCGAACATGTTTTTGTTTGCTGGGAAGAATGAAGTTGAACTGAAGATTCAATCTAGACATTCGAGCAGAAATGAGAAGGTGTCAGAGCTCCGATGAAGATCGTGTTTGAACAGAAGAACAAACAGTCGCAGCAGAAATCATCAGATGAAGTGATATTGAGCCGCTGCAGTATTTATAGAATGTGTTTCTTTCATCTGAGTTCGTGGAAAAACGGCATTAAACGCTTCAGGAAGTCGATATTGAGCGCTAAGACACAAACAGTGCCGTTCCTCGTGGAAAGACCGAATCACTGGAGATTCACCGATTCACTCCTGAGGAAAACATGATTCACGGGAGTTCGTTCAGACGCGTCGCTCGAATAAAAGCTGAAGTTTGTTCGGATGTTTCAGCGTTTCTGATGAACGAGAAATATTCAAATCTTCACACAATCATCTTCATAATGTGAGAAATATCATCAGCGCTTATGAAATTAACAGTCAAACTGAACCGAACCGCTGATGTGAACCTGGATCAGTTTCATCGTGTGCAAATACTGAATTAAAATTTGAATAAACTTTACATATATATATATATATTAAAACATGTTTTGGCAAATTCACATCAGATCAATATATTTAAAAAAAAATTGAAATCAAAATGTGTCAGTTTGTCATTTTTATGTTGGTGTAGAAACATAAGATCTCTTTATTCTGAACTAACTTTGATCAATCTTTACTAATTCATGACTTTGACTTGTTCGTGTTTTAGTAAATGTTGAGAGGCGGTGATGAATAAACGCTGCAGAAGTGTTCGTGTGGACCTCCACTGGACCCAGATCAGCGTTCGGTCTTCCTTTAGTTTCAAATCATCACATTTAACAATAATTCTCGTTTGAAATGTATCTGAGGTTTGAGCCGCACGCGTGGAAACACCGAAGACGAATCAGAAGCAGCGACGGCCGGCCGCGTTCAGTCCCGAGAGAAACACGCCCGATGAGGCCAAAGGTCAAGCGCCGGGCCGTCTCGCGCCGATTCCTCTCAGAGCGTTTAGACCGGCGGAAGCGTTCGAGAGCAAATCCAGGAGAGACTTTCCCTCGACTCTGAACTCTTACCTGACGCGGGTGCAGTCGAGAGCAGGACGATCACGGCGGACGCTGCCCTCGGCGCCATCACTGACCCGTCTGTGTGTCTCTGACGGACGGAAGGACGAGCTCTACGGGATCTGTGTGAAGGGCCGCAGGTTTGAGGCTGCAGACGCTGTTGTGTCGAGTGACTTCTCTGAAGCTCGAGATCTCTTCTCTGACAGGAAGTGGCTCCTCGAGCTCCACCTGTTCATACAGTCTCGTCCCACCAACCAATGAACACTGACGAGCACACACACATACTCACACACACTCACTCACACACACACTCACTCACACTCACACACACACTCGCGGCCTACTTGCCCTCGTCATGAACGGCGGGAAGCGGAGCGCTGGCATCAGACCAGAGAACGAGTGACGGAGGAACAACCGACATCCGATTATATATTTTTATATCTCCTGGTTTTATTTTTATTTTAGTCAAAGAAGTACTGAAATATAATAAAACAGAAAAACTTCTTTTATTTTGGCTAGTTGTCAAGGCAAAGTTTCTTCATTTAATGAAGTTTAAGCCGATGTGCTAAAATAACTAAAACTGAAATAAAAACGAATAAATACAATCGATGTAAAACAACTAATACACGTCAAAAACATGCAACGAAATGACTAAAACACTCACAACTCTGATACAAATGTCAAAAACTAAAGAATTACTAAAATGACAAAACTAATGAAAATGAATTCAACAAAATTACAAAAAAATCAGTTTGAGTAAGAACTGAAATAAAATAAATGTGAGATTTTTTATATTCTATTTTTATTTCAGTGAACGATTTTATTCAACTGAATAAATGAAGTCGTGAAAATGTTTGGTCACTTTATTTGAAGGAGTCAGTTTTACGCTGAATTCACTGCATGTATTTAATATCGGGTCAGGATGAGGGTTTGGTTTACGGTTAATTGCATGTCATTTCTAGTTATTACTACAGTAAATATATGTAACATATCTAACAATGACACGGTAAAATAAAGTGTTACCAAATGTTTTTATGGTTTTGGTTTTAATGAAGTAAAACAATCCTGAAACAGATCAGATCTTTATTCACTGCAAATACTGTTATTACAGCAGATATTTATTAAAAATGTACATCAACATATGAAAAATAATCACTCTGAGTAAATAGTGTTGGACTGTTTTTTACATTCCATTAGAAAATATGAGCAAAATGAGCCTCAATGCAAAAAACATCTCGAGAGGTTCACATTTCCTGCAACAGAGGTCACAGGTCAGGGGTCAAAGGTTGCTGACAAACACCGAATTAAACGTGTGTGAGTGACACGTGAATCTCGCCTGAGGAATTCAATACAAATTTTCTACTGTATTTGATTTCTGTGAAACTCTGCAAACGTTAAAATGAAAAAGCTTGTGCAAACTGCAAAAATGATTCTGGAGCATTTTATACAAATGCTGAAACAAACATTTCCACATCAATCGTCACACGCGTAATATGTTTCACACACACACACACACGCACATATGAACACACACAGACACACAGACACACACACACACACACACACACACATATATGAACACACACAGACACACACACACACACGCACGCACATATGAACACACACACTCACACTCACACACACGCACGCACATATGAACACACACAGACACACATACACACAGACACACACACACACGCACATATAAACACACAACACTCACACTCACACACAGACACATACAAACACACACACACGCACACACAAACACCATCAAGCAGAGAGTCATTCATCAGAGTGTCTTCTGATCGTTCATGAAGATCACGGCATGTCACTTCCTGTAGAAACACACACACACTGAGGTCACGTGACATTCAGCTCAGCGTCTGTCTGTGACTGATAACAGCTGCTCATGTAACATTCATTACATAAACATCACAATGATTTGACCGTTTCTCCTCATGTTGGTCTCAGTGAATCACGTTAACATGACATCTCACACTCACACACACACAAACACTCTCTCACACACTCACACACTCACACTCTCACTCACACTCACTCTCACACACACTCAGTCACACACACTCACTATCGCACACTCACTCTCACACACTCACATTCACTCTCGCACACTCACACTCACACAAACACTCTCTCACACACTCACACTCTCACACTCACACAGACACTCACTCACACTCACATTCACTCTCGCACACTCACACACACTTACTCACACACACTCACACTCTCACACACACTCACTCACACTTTCTCAGTCACACACACTCACTCTCGCACACTCACACTCACTCTCACACACTCACATTCACTCTCGCACACTCACACTCACACACACACAAACACTCTCTCACACACTCACACTCTCACACACTCACTCTCACACTCACAGACACTCACTCACTCACATTCACACTCACTCACACACACACTCACACTCTCACACACACTCACTCACACTTTCTCAGTCACACACACACTCACTCTCGCACACTCACTCTCACACACTCACATTCACTCTCGCACACTCACACACACTCACTCTCGCACACTCACTCTCACACACTCACATTCACTCTCACACACTCACACTAACTCTCGCACACTCACACTAACTCTCGCACACTCACTCTCGTACACTCACTCACACTCTCACATTCACTCTCGCACTCACACACTCTCACATTCACTCTCGTACACTCACTCACACTCTCACATTCACCCTCGCACACTCACACTCACTCTCGCACACTCACACTCTCACAATCACTCTCGCACACTCACACTCTCACATTCACACTCTCACATTCACTCTTGTACACTCACTCACACTCTCACATTCACTCTCGCACACTCACACTCACTCTCGCACACTCACACTCTCACATTCACTCTCGCACACTCACACTCTCGTACACTCACTCACACTCTCACATTCACTCTCGCACACTCATACTCACTCTCGCACACTCACACTTGCACACTCACTCACTCTCACATTCACTCTCGTACACTCATACTCACTCTCCTCGCACACTCACACTCACTCTTGCACACTCACTCACTCTCACATTCACTCTCGTACACTCACTCACATTCTCACATTGACTCTCGTACACTCACACTCTCACATTCACTCTCGCACACTCACACTCACTCTCGCACACTCACACACTCACTCTCTCACACACTCTCACACTCACTCACTCTCTCCTCTCACTGTCTCACACACTCTCTCTCACACACTCACTCTCTCACACTCTCACACACTCACTCTCTCACACACTCTCACCGTGTCTCTGGTGCGGAGCGGCTCTGTAATACTCCTCTGGCGTGACGGTCTTCACTCCGCCGAAGTAATCGAGCACCCACACCTGAGAGATGTTGAACTTGGCGAAGAACCAGTTGTGGTCAGTGGGCCAGTCGATCATCTCCGGGTGTCTGCCGAACAGAGCGGCTTTAGCCACGGACGCCTCGCTGCCGTTCACCTGAAACGACAGACGGGATTCAGACGGGAAACGGCATTAATCTGACCGGAGCGAGAGGAGCGGCGTGACCTCTGACCTGCATCACGGAGCCGGACAGGATGATGTGAGCGCAGAGAGGGCTCTGAGGGTCGAAGCCGTGGTTCTTACAGTAGTGCGTCTGAGCCAGAGACACGGACAGAGACGCCTGCGGATTGACCTGACACACACACACACACACACTGTTCATGAGTTCTGCTGATAAACTCGCTGACTCACAGTTACACAACACACAGCAGCTCAACATGATGGCGCAGTTTGTCTGTAGATTTAAGAGAAGGTCACTTGGTCACCACAAAGTGGACTTGACCTGTGAAGTGAAGATATTTCCCATCATGCTGTGCAGTTTAATGTGAGATGTGACACTTCTGAGCTTTAATGTACAACATTTCTGAAAAATGTCCTTAAAAACGTAAAAAAAAACGAATAAAACGATCAAACACAACAAAACTACTAAAAGTCAAAAATAAAAGGTTTTTATTCCTTTTTAGTTCACTTTTAGCTTTAGTTAATTTACAAAATCAAGTTAAACCAAATGTGAATATGCTGAAATAAGTTTGATATGTTTATATTTTATTTTTATTTCAGTTAGGGATTTTATTTCACAAAAATGAAGTAATTTTTTTATGGTTTTGTTTTTAATAAAACGTGTTTCCATTACAGAGTTCATCCGACACACATTCAGAGTTTATTTGATTGTACTTTATATAACTTTTAAGACAACATGTCTATTTGCTACAGTTACTACAGTAAAATCACGGTAAATGTGAGTGTTTGTACCTGCAGGTCCTGCACCGAGATCTCCATGTGTGTCAGGTACATGTACGGGGTTCCGGTTCCGTTGCCCGCGAGCCCGTCGCTGATGGAGAAGGCGTTGGAGAACGGCTGTCCTTTCACCGGATCATGAGTGGAGATCGTCGCCATCGAAGCCCAGTCACACTTATGGACCACGAACCGAGCCATCCGAGCCACCTCCTCGTGCGGCGGAACCGACAGCGGATCGCAGCGCGCGATCACGAGCGCCAGAAATACCGAGAACAGTGCGCGAAACATGACTGACCGCTGCGACTCACGAGCACATATGATTCAATTGACCACAGAGTCACTGTAAACACAGAGCTAGACCGAATCACGTGACCACCGAGTCACTGCGAGCACAAACGATTCATTTGATCACAGAGTCACTGTAAACACAGAACACAAATGATTCATTTGATCACAGAGTCACTGTAAACACAGAACACAAACGATTCATTTGATCACAGAGTCACTGTAAACACAGAACACAAACGATTCATTTGATCTCAGAGTCACTGTAAACACGGAAAACACATGATTCATATGACCACAAACCGAACACGATTCTTTTGATCAAACCAGTAAGCTCCACAACAAATGGTCACATGATCAAAATAGTCATATGACCACAACACAACACGTGCTTACAGCACAAACAAGAATTATATAAAGTTGAAGCATAATGAGCTGGAGTCTTATTAAACCTATTCATATTTTTAATATTTCCCTAAAACTTCTCAATGTTAAAGCGTATCAAGTCATTATAGAACGTCATGAAAAAAAGTTGAAAAAGTTTTTTTATTACCATATTACACCAAATTCAAGATACTGTGTGTAATTAATCAGTATTGTCATAAGCAATTGAAATATGAACAATATTAACAAGCTTATATTAAGACAAATAGACTGTATTCTACCATTTATTTACCGGAAACTTTTAAAGAAAGTGTTGAAATGAGCTCAAAGACTCTAATTGATCGTTTACAATCTAATGAATTCAAACAGCTGATTGGTCAGTGGTAATGGAGATCAATTAAGATCCGCATAAAACACGAGATTCTTTAGTGTGAATCAAACCGTTTCACCGCTTGATTCTTGTGTGTTCGAGTCTTCGTTAAGCAGGTGAGTTTGAGTTCGATTCAGTATTTTCTGTTTGTTTACTGAGGTTCAGCTTATAGTTAGTAAAATTAGACTATTTTACTCATTTGACCTTTGATTACTTGTAAGTTTGTGATTCTTCAATTAAAGCTTGTTGATTCACTCGTCACGTGACTCACTGACTCTTGTGTCAAACTTTAGTTGAATCACTTGATTGAAACCTCGTGATTCTCGAGGGACTCGATCACTGTTCAGATGAATTCAACTCATGAATTAGAATGCGAGTCACAACTTTATTTAAATAGTCCTCCTTTGCTCATTTGAACCTTTACTGCTCGTAGCTGTGTGTGTTCGAGTACTCGTTATGTTCGCCTGAACCGATCATTTGACTGTTTGGTTCTAGATCTCCTCATCATGTCTGGCCGTGGTAAGAAGCTCCCAGCTGCACCGAAGACCAAGACGTCGGTGTCGCGCTCGTCCCGCGCGGGGCTTCAGTTCCCGGTGGGCCGCATCGCCCGCCTCCTGCGGAAGGGAAACTACGCGGCACGCATCGGCACGGGAGCGGCGGTGTATCTGACGGCGATCATCGAGTATCTGTGCGCGGAGGTGCTGGAGCTGGCGGGCAACGCGAGCCGCGACAACAAGAAGCTCCGCATCGCGCCGCGCCACATCCAGCTGGCGGTGCGGAACGACGAGGAGCTGAACGCGCTGCTGGGCGGCGTCACGATCTCCGAGGGCGGCGTGCTGCCCAACATCCAGGCGCAGCTGCTGCCCAAGAAGACCAAAGCGGCCCGAGACCCGAACAGCAGCAAAGAGGCGCAGTCGCAGGACTTCTGACTGCCCGCACTCCGTTTTTAAGCACTTTAATGTTGATGTGTTAATAAAGTCTTAGTTTGTACTCCCTGTCTGGATGGTTTTTAGTGTTTTATGCAGTCGTTCCTCTAAAGCCTCGGGTTGAGGATTCTTAAAAGGCGTTTCTTTAACTTCAGAGTGTTTGAGCAGAAACGACATCTGCAAAGTTACGACGCTTAAAGTTCTTCAAGGATTACAGCACACTTCCTGGGTTTGTGACATCACTAACCCTAAAATTGACATAAACCCCGCCCCCGAGGACATGCATCAAAGGGGGCGGGGCCATGTGTTGCTGCGTTAGAGTTGTTGTCGTCGACGCTGTCATTTTACGCCACAAACGAGGTCGATTCGAGGAAAAAAGACGAGCGTGACGACACACGCTAGTGATGTTGATCAACTCCATCAATTTATCCACGAACCGTTCAGAAACGTCTTCCTGAGTCTCTCCATCCGTTTGAACACTTTCATCATTTTGTCTGCGTGAGATTCTCCAGCTTTGTTGTTGTTGAAGCTCCGCCCTCTTCTGGAGCAGCAGCTCATTTGCAAATTTGACAAGCGACAATAAATGATCGGAGCCGAAACTTCACTGGAGACACCAGAGACTTAGTAATATATTGATTTTTCAGATGAAAACAAAACCAACTGGATTGAGCTGAATAATGACTTTAAAAAGGATTTAAAAAGACTGTGTCATTCAGAAACAAGCAGTTTGAGATCTAAAGGAGCTCTACAGATGTTCTTAACCGATGAACTTTATTGGACTGAATCAACATGGATCTGAAAAATGACTCGTCTTCTGTACAGCTGCTTCACAACAGAAAATGTTTCGTAGTTGAAGTTTGCATCATTGATTCTGATATTCTCCTGTTTATTACGGTGAAGCTGCTTTGAAACGACCTGTACAGTATAAAGAGCTGTAGACTCGCAGCCCCAGACGAGATCAAAACTCGCCTCGTCCGTTTCATGTCTGTGGGTTTCAGGTCCTTTTAAGCTTGTGGTCTTCAGGCTCTCTGAGGTGTGACTCCACTGACCCGCAGCTTATGAAACCTTCAAAAGAACATCTTCGCAGAAATTTGTGTTGAACTTCTGTTGACCTCATGGCTGATCCAGACGATGATTCTGAGGGGATTCGACCGTAACAATCAAAGTTCCGCCGGTCAGAGATGAACCAGAAACCATCATTCTTAATAACCTTAAGGCACACAATTAATTGTCAAAAATAATCAGCACAACTCGTTTATAAAATAAATATTTTGATCTTTCTGGATGTCAGTTTTGCTGCTCTGAACATCATTTGCTCTGTTTGAAAACAAGCATCTGCTGAATCAGTAGTTCTCTATCCTCCAAATGACTGAAAATGACTTAAAATAAGTATTCAAATGAGCTGAAACAACATATTTTAATTCATTCCCTCATCAAAATCCCCCCAATACTCAATTCTAATTGTTTTAGTGACTATTTTAATCTGTGGACACTTTGTTTCTGTGAATTAAACTTGAACATTACAGTAAGTGCACCTGTTGTACACAAGTGTTGAGAAGAATCACACACACACACGACGAACTCTGCTTGACAACTTTATTTTAGCTTCGGCTGCTGCATAAAAACACCCTCTAAGAAGCACAAAAACCTTCCGGTTTCATTCAGGAAATGGAGAAGTTGATCAGACAGAACCGGAGTCAGATGACGAGGGATTGGCAGGTGGCGCTGGCGCAGCGGCAGCTCACCTCGTGATCCGGGTCACGGCCGGGTGTGTGTACGAGTAGTTCCAGGTCAGCTCGGTTCCAGCTCGAACTGACCTACGAAATAAAAGCAAACTTTTAACTTATAAAAGCTGAACTTGGACACTGACCTGAACTAATTCACTTCAAAACTGATGAACATTGACTCGTGAGCTGAAGTGAATTGGCTTCAGTTATTGACACTGGTGTTTTTAGAGCCGCTTTAAAGCAGTATTTGAATATTTAATGAAGTTCGCATCACTGATTCTGTGATCTTCCTGCTCAAAGCGGCTTCCAGACAGGTTCTGTTGTATAAAGCATGACTGGCGGTTCTCACCGGCTCGTAAAGAAGGCGATGAGAGGGAACTGAGGGTCGTGTGTGTCGACGAAGACGTTCTGGATGAAGAGGTTGGGCTCACAGCTGTGCTGCAGGTGAAGGACACGGGCGTTAAAGTCATCATTCAGTCAGTCTGTACACGGCACAGCGAAAATTACCACAAGGACTATGAAAAGTCATCGTTTCAGCTTTTATCTCATAATTATGACTTAGTTTGTCATCATTTTGACTTCTCAGAATTAATGGAACAGAACCGCTCTCAAAATGATGGGTCAAAGGCACGTACGTTGATGAATCGGGCCACGTTTCCTTCTTTAGAGGCGTCCAGGAAGTACATTTTGTCTTGTTTGAGTCTCTGATGTGTGTGTGGCGTGACGTCAGCGCCGTCCTTGTGTCCGTTCGATTCAGCGAGTGTTAATCTGGGCTTCTTCCTCAAGACCTCCTCACACTTCTCATGCTCTGCAGACACACAGAAGGACACGACGTCCGTCCCGAGCCGCTCTGAGGCAGTGCATGAGGAACAGAGGTGTGACGAGCTCGTACCCGTCTCTGGCGGCGGCTGGTCCTGAAACAGGAACACACTGACATTTACATTGATGCCACTTCACTGGATCCGAGGAACACATTTGATCAGTTCATGCATTCCCTGGGAATCAAACCATGACCGTAGTGTTGCGAGCGGATTCAGTGCTGAAGGCCAGCTGTGACACACTGACCGTGAGCGGAGCGCCTGGACTCTGATCCGCGGGCCTCTGGATCACAGGAACGTACAGCGGAGGAGAGGAGTCCAGCATCTCGGTGACCGTCTCCTTCGCGCCCGTAGGAAGCGTCCACTCCTCCACCACCTCCACCTCGTCGTCGGACACGGGCGGCTCTCTGCTGCGGAGATCCGGCGGCTCGTCCGCGCTCTGCTCCAGTCGGAGGACGACGCCTGAAACCACAGAACACATCGATACGGCGTCTGACCGGGAACGGGAAGAGACACGTGACTGACATGGAAAGAGACTGAGATTCATGATCATATGAAACTATTCATGCAATTAAAGTTTTAGTGAATTTTTAATGGTTGTAGTTTCAGTGTACCTGCATAGATGCAGATGAAGGTTCCCCTGTCGAGGTCGTCACGGCACCGAACGCCCCAGCCCCGGTCCAGAGTACGAAACACCTGCAGCCGCGCACGCAGCCCCTTCTGCACCACACGGTTCTGACAGCGGCTCTTCTTACAGCTGCACCACGGGCCGCACTCAAACAACCTGACGGGTCACAGCCAGAGTTCACATGCAGCTCACGCATCCAACCCAACAGAACAAGCCAACCTAACCCAACCTAACCTAACCCAGCCATCCCAACAAAACACAGCTTAACCCAAGCCAACTTAAAACTACAAAACACAACTCAACAAAGTACAACTTGATGTAACCCAACTAAACCCAACCCAACCAAACCAAACTTAACTCAACCCAACTCAACCCAACCCAACTAAACCAAACTTAACTCAACCCAACTAAATCCAACCCAACCAAACCAAACTTAACTCAACCCAAATAAACCAAACCCAACTAAACCTAACTCAACTCAACCCAACTAAACCAAACTTAACTCAACTCAACCCAATCCAACCAAACTTAACTCAACTCAACTCAACCCAACCCAACTAAACCAAACCCAACTAAACCAAACTTAACCCAACCCAGCCCCAGCCAAGCACATCAACTCAACCTAACTAAACCCAACTAAACCAAACTTAACTCAACTCAACTAAACCAAACCCAACTAAACCAAACCCAACTAAACCAAACCCAACTCAACCCAACTAAACCAAACTCAACTCAACCCAACTAAACCAAACCCAACTAAACCAAACTTAACCCAACCCAGCCCCAGCCAAGCACATCAACTCAACCTAACTAAACCCAACTAAACCAAACTTAACTCAACTCAACCTAACTAAACCCAACCAAACCAAACTTAACTCAACCCAACTAAACCAAACCCAACTAAACCAAACTCAACTCAACCCAACTAAACCAAACTCAACTCAACCCAACTAAACCAAACCCAACTAAACCAAACTTAACCCAACCCAGCCCCACCCAAGCACATCAACTCAACCGAACCCAGCCCATCCAACCCACCCGACTCACCCTGCGCTCACGGCTCTCTCAGTCGCTGGTGTCTGTAAGCCTGACCGGCTCCTCCGGCTCTGACCGTCAGCTGGACGCAAGCGCAGCTCTGAGCGTCTGCGCAGCCGTCCTCGCAGTTGCAGCACGCTGTGAAACACGGCGCGGCGCTGAGGAAGCAGCCGTGCGGCCAGCGCTCTTTACGGTACCGGAACTCTTTCGGGCACGTCCCATCCACCTCATTGAACAGCGGCACGGGAACCGGCTCGATCCCGTGGCTGAGGTCTCGCTCGAACACAAGCGCCGGCGAGGCGGGAGCTCGTGGCTGATGTTCTGGAACAACCTGCGAATCGAAGCTGAAATTGCTCGGCTGCAAGACGCCCAGAGCGTCCGTCTGCAGCAGGAAGTGAAGCACCTCCTCCATGGAGCGCAGGCCCCGCCCACACGGCGCTTTATAAATCACGTCGGCGTCCTGCGCGTCACGCTCTTCCTCCTGCTCGCCGCCGGCGGCTCGGACCAGAGCGCAGTGGCGCTGGAACCGGCACAGCATGGGCACTCGCAGCGGGTTGTGGCCGAGGAAGGGGTCGGCGTGAGCGGGCAGCTGCGGGACACACGCCGGGCTGCAGTCGTGCGGCTCGTAGACGAGGTGGACGGGAGACCTGGGCTCTTCAGAACACAAGCTCACAGGAGACAGAAGCAGCGTCGGATCCTGACCGCTCACGCCGTCGAATCTACTGGCTGAAGACATCAGACTGTAGTCCGAGCTCGACTCCACGTCTCTGGACAGAGAACATCTCTTTAATATTTTATTGTGTGTCGGAAAGAAGCTTCCAGATGATCTATTGATGAGAAGCGCCTGATCGATGCATCAGTAACGACACTAATGACGAACCGTGAGATGTCCTTCTGCAGGACGTCCTCCATCTCCACGCCGTTCCTCAAACTCTGGGGAGAACACTGAGACTCTGACACGGTCACCGTCATTATATCTGAAACACAGCAGCGACGTGCGGTCAGTGTGATGAGCGACATGAGCGTCGGTATGGACCATCGGCACTGATCAGCACCAACCTTCATCGATCAGCACCGCTTCGATGGATTCGTTCCTGAGGCCGATCAGTTTGGACTCCAGGATGATATTCATGCCGTGAAAATACTCTGAGACGTCACAACACGATCAACTGAGTTACATGAAAATAGGAATAGAACACGTGTGTGTGTGTGTGTGTGTGTGTGAGTATTCCCTACGTTATGAGGACCAAATGTCCCCACAGGTATAGTAATACTAGTAAATGTTGACATTGTGGGGACATTTTGATGGTCCCCATGAGGAAACAAGCTTATAAATCATACAGAATGATCTTTTTTGAACATGTAAAATAGCAGAACATTTTGTGTGATGGGTAGGTTTAGAGGTGGGGGGGTGGGGGGGGGGGCAGAATCTACAGTTTGTACAGTAGAAAAACATTACGCCTATGGAATGACCCCATAAACCATGAAAAAACCATGTGTGTGAGTGTGAGTGAGTGAGTGTGTGAGTGTGTGTGTGTGAGAGTGAGTGTGAGTGAGTGTGTGTGAGAGTGAGTGAGTGTGTGAGAGTGAGTGTGTATGTGAGAGTGAGTGTGTGAGAGAGAGTGAGTGTGTGTGTGTGTGTGTGTGTGTGTGTGTGTGAGTGTGTACCAATGTCTGTTGCGGTGTTGAGTCTGATCGCGTCTCTCAGATGTGAGAGAAGCTCCATCAGCTCATCAAACTCTCTATCAACATCCACTCCCTCCCAGAAGGTCTTCGCTCGCCCTGAAACACACGATAATCTTCTGATCAATAATCATGATCAGATACGATGACAGACCGATCATTGATGATCATCATCCAGGAAAACAGGGAACGTTCTCAGAACGTTCTGGCAAGGTTCCCTCAAAGTTACGAACATGTTCTTCCAAGAACGTTAATAGAACGTTCGTTCAGTTATCTGGTCATTAATAATGTTCTCACTTCGTTCATGGAACGTTTTTCCTGAAACATTTTAGGAACGTTTGAGTAACATTTTTTTTTTTTTAAAAAACGTTACTAGTTTCAGAACCTTCACTGAACTCCACAACATCACAACCCAACCGCTCTTGTTTCAGAACGTTCATAAAACATTCAGAAGTAACGTTCCCATAATGTTTGACGCATTGTGAAATGGAATGTTTCCTTAACGTTCACATAACCAAGAAAGAACGTTTAAAGAACATTCTGGACGTTCAGAAATAACGTTTTCATAACTTAATCGGCACGCTGGCAAAAAAAAAAAAAAACGTTGTTTTGTTGTCTAGATCTTACCGATTTCACCCTCCATCAACATCTCGATCAGTTCCGAGCCTCAGATGAGCTGAAGAGACACGAGAATCATGTCAGTTATTCCATTCTCTCACGGAGACGCTGATTACCAATAAAACATGACGTGCCACAGACAATAAATATCACTGAAATGTTAAAACGCATATGAAAACTGAAGGAAAACATCACATTTCTTACTTGAAGCACTTCATGAAGTGACGGAAATCCTGATCGCGTGATTCGATCCTTCAAAGCGAAGCTCTAGTGAATCACAGAGAGAAGCTTCAGCAACACGAGATTCGGCGCAAACTTCATCACTTCCCCGGACAGAATTATTGAGCTGAAGGCGGTTTATCTCAGCTTTTGTTTGAATGAAGATGATCCACATCTGTTGGTGAACCAGTTCATAGAAGAAACACACTGTCCGAACGAACCGAGGCGCTGAAAAGAATCGCTCTTCCCCAATGTTTTGGTTTCAGTACAAGTCCAAAGCAATCGATCATCGAGATCACACGATCGGTGTTTTCCTTCATGTTTTAGAATCAGTCGCATTCATCACGCGATTGTTGGATCATATCGCGGGTCCGGTGAGGTTTGTGTAAAACATTAACGCGTTAAATGAGTTCTCCACCCATCGGTGACTCGGTGTTCGTCTGCGAATGTCTGTCTAACGTCATTTTCACATGTGAAGTGACTTTATTCTTCTATATTTACAGTAAACAGATCTGCGCCAGCACGCATGAAACCTGACATCACGTGACGTAGTTTTGTACGTTATATATCATGCTGTTTACTTCCGGTGAGGTTTTGTAACAATGATTGTGCGGTTATGCAACTCCTCAGTTCTCCAGAGAGAGAGAGAGAGAGAGTGTGTGTGTGTGTGTGTGTGTGTGAGAGAGTGTGTGTTCACTGCGGATCTCATTATTACAGTAAGATCTCTTCATTCATATCTATCACGTGTGTGTAGACAAGAATAATTCATGTAACTTCAGTATTTTAAATCATTTAAAACATTTACCGTTACAAAATATAGGCTGTTTTGTTTAAGAGCCTGTTTACGCTTTTTGTGAAATTGTGTGAGTATTTATAACGTTATCTTGGTTATATATACATTAAAATATGTCATTGTTTTATACCAAAATATTTTATTATAAAAATACATTCATAAACATTGGAAACAGAGTTGTGTGTGTGTGTGTGTGTCAGGTGCTGATGGCTCAGGTGCGGCGCGCGGTCACGGAGGCGCTGTGGGGCGCATGCGCCGCTGACGCCATGTCGATGCCCGTCCACTGGTACTACAACATCGCGGACATCAGGACCGACTTCAGCGGCTGGATCACGGGATTCAACGCGCCGCGCGACAGACACCCGTCCAGCATCCTGCGCCTGTCCAACACAGGTGAACCGCTGTTATTGGTCACTCGTGCACGTGACACATCAGCATTGAGTGTGTAACGTGTGTGTGTGTGTGTGTATATATATATAGCTGGCAGCGGCCGCGCGACCGGCTCGTCTGGAAGCGCCGGAGCGAATGTGGTGGGGAACGTGATTCTGCACGATAAGCTGAAGTTCTGGACGGATCCGCGTGGATCGGTGCACTACCATCAAGGTAACATGACTGACCTCAGACCTGCCAGTGTAGAGCCAATCCGTCAACCAATCAGGGGCTTCCGGGCCGGGGAACGGTGCATAAATATGTTTAAAGAAATAAAAATGACTGTTCATCTCTGCAGTCAACTTCAGCTTTACTAAATCCACATCCATCAACACTTTACTAGCGAGACACTGGTTTGCTTTATTTGTCCAGCCGCGTGTCAGCTGACCAGATCAACGTAAAACAAATTCATTTGTTTTAAATGAGTAAAAATGTGTAGAAAAAAATAAAATGCATCAGTTTAATTAAAATAAATGAACTGAAAGCAATAAAAATAAATAAATACATTTGATTAAAGTAAGAATTGGAAAACGTTTATAGAAAACCATGAAAAAAAACCCCAAATAAATTTGTAGAAAAATGAATAAAAAATTTTTTTTTAAATAATTTGAATAAAATAAAAAATTGGAACATTTTGTGAAAAATGTAAAAAATTAAATAGAAATTTTTTTAATTAAATAAATAAGAAAAGTATATAGAAAATGTGTAAGCTTTAAGTTTAAATTAAAAAAGTACATGAAAGTGGAAAATGATAAAGAAAATATGTGAAAACATTGAAAATTTTAAAATAATTAAGTGGAAGGTTTAGAAAAAAACACAAACAATTTGATTAAAATAAGTAAGAATGTGTTATGATCTTCGGTGTCGGAGTTCCTCTGGTCCGATCAGAGCTGGAGAAGAAACTTTCCATGTCATTCTGCTTCTGTCACTGCTGTGAACCTGCTGAAGTGAAGAACGAAAAGTACAGAAAAACCTGTAAAAATAAATAAATGTGATCAAAAGCAGAACTCGCTGACCTGTAGTTCTGACCGTCCTGCAGGTCTCCGGGCGGGTCAGAACACCCTGAACGCTCTCTGCGCTCTGAGAGCCGCCCGCGTTCTGTCCGCCGGGGCGTTCCCCAGCGCGGCCGATCCTGACGCGCGAGCCGCCGTTCTGTCGGACTACGTGGAGTTCATGACGAGTCCCGGATCACACGACGACACGTACGCGGAGTCCTTCCACAGGAGCTTCTTCTCCGACTGGCAGGAGCTCAGACCCACGTCCTCCAGAGAGGTGAGCGCGTCATAAACCGCCTCTGTCACTCACGTTCGCCACCTGACCGGCCCGTCCCGTCCTCTCCGCAGGTTCTGGAGTTCGCGGAGCGGCGATCCAGACGCATGTTGAACGCGTCCCGCGCCGACGGGCAGCTGAGCGCCATCGGCTGTCTTCCCATGGCCGTTCCTTTCGTGCTGCTGTCTGCCGCGGCCAACGAGGAGGAAGCGGTGAGTCACGTGACACCATCTCACGGCCAATCAGAGTCTCGTCTGATCCTCACTGTAACTGTGTGTGTCCAGGTGAGGGCGGCGGTGGAGTTCGTGAAGCTCTCTCATCCTCACGCGCAGCTGGAGCCGCTGGTGTCTCTGTACGCTCGCGCGCTCCACGCCACGCTGAACGGAGCCTGTCTGCGGCGGCAGGCGGAGGCGGCGCTCAAATCGCCCGCGCTGGACGCCTGGGACGAGTGTCGCCGCTTCATACAGCGGGCCGAGAGGTCAGCACAGAGAAAACACACTCTAGAGGGGTGCTTGATTATGATTTGACTTTAGTGTGTGATGTTGATGTTTGAGCAGAAACAACTTCTGCAAAGTTACGAGGCTCAAAGTTCAAGTGTAAGGACTAAAACAAACGGCTGGTAGAGACTACAACACACTTCCTGGGTTTGTGACATCACTAACCCTAAAATTTACATTAACCCCGCCCCTGAGAACACGCATCAAAGGGGGCGGGGCCATGTTGGTCTGCTTTAGAGTTGTTGTCGTCGAGTGTTGTTGATGCGTCATTTTACGCCACAAACGAGGGTCGATTGGAGGAGAAAAGACGAACGTGACGCTAGTGACGAGTCGATCAACTCCATCAATTTATCCACGAACCGTTCAGAAACGTCTTCCTGAGTCTCTCCATCCGTTTGAACACTTTCCTCATTTTGTCTGCGTGAGATTCTCCAGCTTTGTTGTTGTTGAGCTGTTGAAGCTCCGCCCTCTTCTGGAGCAGCAGCTCATTTGCATTTAAAGGGACACACACAAAAACGGCGTGTTTTTGCTCACACCCAAATTTGACAAGCGATAATAAATGATCTGAGCTGAAACTTCACTGGAGACACCAGAGACTGATGTTACATCTTGTGAACGGGATCCACTGTAAGATATTATGCACATGGACCTCTGAGATGATTGAATCTGTTTGTTCACTAGGTTTCCAGCTTCATCAGCCGAGAGTCTGAAGGTCCATCAGAGCGCCGTGGAGTCTCTCGGACTCGCCTGCTACATACAAGGTTAGAAAAACACTGAGCCGATGCAGCACTGAACTACCCATGATGCTCCTCTGATTGAGTGTGTGTGTGACACTGCAGGAGCTCTCACGAGCCTCTTCTACCTGGCGTACTGCTTTCATGATGACGTGACGGGGGGAATCCTGACCAACACCAACTGTGGAGGTGCGTTTCTCCATCTCTGACACACTGTTTGCTCACACGAGCGTGTTTAACGCTGCGCGTGTGTCCGCAGGTGAGAACTGTAACCGCGGCGCGGCTTTAGGGGCTCTTCTGGGCGCGCGGGCGGCGTACACCGGCTCAGCCGTGCCTCAGGAGTGGAAGGACGGGCTGCTGGACGCTCCGGGGCAAATCTCCGACGTCCTGCGGGATCTGAACTCCTCCGCACCAGCCTGATGCTCTTCTGCTCTTCTCTCGACGCCTCAGAAGTTTATGTTTACACACACACACACACACACACACACAGGAAGTGCTGCCCACAGATGAGGTTTCCAGCCTGACTTCCCCTCATCTGCGTACCTGCACCTCATGACCTACTTGCATAATTCTCGCATTAGAACTGCGTCTGTTTTAAACATAGAGTACACGATTATCAGATAGCTAGAAAAATTACTCAAAACATATGTTTGTGTGTGTGAGTGAGAGAGAGTGTGAGTGTGTGTGTGTGTGTGTGTGAGTGTGTGTCAGTTTTTATTTAATGCTAATTTTAATAACCGTATATGCAGTAGAGGTCAGAAGTGACATGCGGCCTAGAAAAATTGACATTTATTCAAATATTATTATAAGTCTGTAGTCCTATTGCTACTTGGAGTCGTTTGTTTTATTTATAATAATAATAATATGATGATGAAACATGACAATGTGTGCAACATAATGTTTGTCCAGATCAATTTTGAACATGCAAAAACAAGAGAGAACAATAGAATGTTGAAACTCCGTATTTGCATTTTGTTTATGGATTTTTTTTTTGCACAGTAAATTAAAACCATGAGCTGCTGTTTTTTTTTTTTTGCCAAATAATTTTGTTCAATACCAAGTTTAGTGTTTCGTTCTTTTCCCTTTTCAAACTTTCTCCTCATGTTTAGATGGTTTGATGGCTCTTTTATAGTTGAGCTTGTTATTCTCCGCACCAAAGAAGCGCTAAAACGGCAATAATCAGAGCTGGTGTTTCCGGCTGCATTCAGTCAACTCGAAGAGTTTAAAGCAAAACTATCTTATGTATTTTTGCAGAATGTAATGATGTTGGATTTGATTCTGTCCTCTTGTATTAAGGCACTTTATCTCTCATGTAGCAGCTGATTGTGATTATTAAATGCACGATCCGCTGAAGATGAACATGCTGTGGTGTTGTGTTGTAATTTTATTAAAGATGAATGCAGTGAATGTCTCGTGTTTGTTGGTGTCGATCGGCGCTCGATTTCTGTTTGAACCGCACATCTCTCTGTGGTCTCAACAATCGAGACGAGATGCTGAAGTTCAGTCGCTCCAGTAGCTCGTCACAAGATCTAAACTCGAGACGGAAACCGCAGCGCTTCTTCAAGTCTTAAATGAAGTCAGAGAAACTAAAGACCGAGATAGTGATATGAGCCATAGAGATGATTCATTATGCAAATGATAAACAAGCATTTCAGTCAGAGGAAACTCTGCTGTTCATCATTTTTCCAAACCTGTGTGACGTTCTTCTGTGAAACATAGAGAACAAACAACATTAGACCCGCTGACTTCCATTATATAGACGAAAACCGAGAATGATGACAGAATGTGCCTTTAGATTTCAAAACGGATGTGAAGTTACTGTAACCCACACATGAGAAACTGAAATATGAATTTCACACAAATCATCTAGCGTGCAAATTGTGTGGTGGTGACTGAAAGTCTCCGTCTGGTTCAAGCTGACGTCTCAGTGGCTCCACCTGCTGGTGACACACGGAAGCGCTTCAGTCACACAGGATTGTGCAATGATCTGCTGCCCGACGCCCACGAGTGTCCAGAGCTGGACTTCGATCCTGAAGCAAAAACATCATGGAGTTGAAGCTGAACAGAATAAAGCTGTACTGCACGATCCTGGCGCTGCTCGCCGTCCCAGAGTGCTTTGGGCTTCCGTCAGGTGAGCGTTGAGATGATCTGCGTTTGTGAGGTCAGCCGTTGTGTCGCCGTGTTTCTCATCCGTGTTTACGGTGTAAGCTCTTCAGACTCACTGTTGTCTTGATCTGCAGTGTTCCTCAGTAAGTCTGAGGCCAGCCGGGCGTTATCCCCTCGTGTCCGGCGGGCGAACTCCTTCCTGGAGGAGCTGAAGCTGGGAGATCTGGAGCGAGAGTGTCTGGAGGAGATCTGCTCGTACGAGGAGGCCAGAGAGATCTTCACCGTCCCCGAACAACTGGTGAGGAACAGTGTTAGTGTGAGACGAGTGTTGGAGAACAGCAGAAGAGCTGAAGCAGTTCTAACAGATTCTCCTGTTGTGTTTCAGGAGGATTTCTGGAAGAGATACACGGGTAAACCTGACAAAACCATACATTACATGAGTAGCTACACGTCGAAATAGTTCAGAATTGTTAAATACTTTTTAAACGTTGAAAATGAGAAAAGAACTGCTTAGAAACTACGTAGCAACAACCTGTCAACCACTCAGAACTCCATAGCAACGACTTGACAACCACTCAGAACATAGCAACAACTTGACAACCACTCAGAACTCCATAGCAACGACTTGACAATCACTCAGAACTCCATAGCAACAACTTGACAACCACTCTGAACTCCATAGCAACGACTTGACGACCACTCTGAACTCCATAGCAACGACTTGACAACCACTCACAACTCCATAGCAACGACTTGACAACCACTCAGAACTCCATAGCAACAACTCGACAACCACTCAGAACTCCATAGCAACAACTTGACAACCACTCTGAACTCCATAGCAACGACTTGACAACCACTCACAACTCCATAGCAACAACTTGACAACCACTCTGAACTCCATAGCAACGACTTGACAACCACTCTGAACTCCATAGCAACGACTTGACAACCACTCAGAACTCCATAGCAACGACTTGACAACCACTCAGAACTCCATAGCAACAACTCGACAACCACTCAGAACTCCATAGCAACAACTTGACAACCACTCTGAACTCCATAGCAACGACTTGACAACCACTCACAACTCCATAGCAACAACTTGACAACCACTCTGAACTCCATAGCAACGACTTGACAACCACTCTGAACTCCATAGCAACGACTTGACAACCACTCAGAACTCCATAGCAACGACTTGACAACCACTCAGAACTCCATAGCAACGACTCGACAACCACTCAGAACTCCATAGCAACAACTTGACAACCACTCTGAACTCCATAGCAACGACTTGACAACCACTCACAACTCCATAGCAACAACTTGACAACCACTCTGAACTCCATAGCAACGACTTGACAACCACTCTGAACTCCATAGCAACGACTTGACAACCACTCAGAACTCCATAGCAACGACTTGACAACCACTCAGAACTCCATAGCAACAACTTGACAACCACTCTGAACTCCATAGCAACACCCACACAACCCCACACTCTCCTCAGTGTCTTGCGATCCTGTGAATGTGCCGTTTGCTCTTCAGAGGTGGATTTCTGTCAGTCGGGGCCGTGTCAGAACGGAGCCACATGTGTGGATCAGACGAACACCTTCATCTGCATCTGTCCGGTGAACTTCGAGGGACGACACTGTGACAAAGGTAACACACAAACATCATCAGCGTCACAGAGGTGAACATCTCCTCGGGTTTCAATCCTGTCGTCCGTCCCACAGAAATATTCCCGCCCAGTTCCTACGGATGCCTGTACCGGAACGGCGGCTGCGACCACTTCTGCGTCGAGATCAGCGATTCGACCCGCCGCTGTGATTGCGCTCCTGGATACACACTGCACACGGACAACAGCAGCTGCGTGCCGCAGGGTGCGTCTCAAACACTCTTCTCCATGGGTCGGGGTTCTGTAACACATAAACCCATGTTGTATTTGTCAGATGGGTTCCCGTGCGGCCGGCCGGTGGAGAAGGGCGTGGGTCCGAGGATCGTGAGGGGCGACGTGTGTCCTAAAGGACAGTGTCCGTGGCAGGTGAGGATCTGTGCACTCTTGAGAATAAAGGCATCTTTGCAGTGATCCATTTTGTATGGAATCTTGTTTCCACCATTAAATAAAAGGTAACTGCGACTTCTTTTCTCACAATTGCGTGTTAAAAAGTCAGAACTGCGGGATATAAACTCTCAATTCTGAGAAAGAAAATTGAGATAAAGTCACAATTACCTTGTTTTTATAGTCAGTGTTTTTTATTCAACAAGCTTCCATAATTTTGGGTTCCCCAAAGAATCTTAAAGACCATTTTAACAGTATAAAGAACCTTTTGTGGAATGGAAAGATTCCATGATTCCAATTGATTCCAATGATTGAATGACTCCAGATCAGTTTCTCAGTCGATGTGCTTCTCCTCCACAGGCTTTACTAGAGCACGGACAGTATAAATGCGGTGGAGTGATTCTCGATTCCCAATGGATTCTCACCGCGGCTCATTGTGTCTGGAATAAAGATGCAACCCTCTTAAAAGTGACAGTCGGTAAGAAACGATCTTCTGTCTTTGTCACGGGATGCAATAATGTTAGGAATTATTCAAAATGACTGCAACTCTTAGTTTTAGGAATCTGAGTTTTATGAAAGCTCTGACGTCTCCCGTTTGACCTTTGTGATGCCATATAAAACCAACAGAATAAACGGCACTGGATTCAACGGTTCAAACGTCCGGCATGAAAGGATTCGTCTTCTCTATATCAGACGCTTCTCAAACAAGAACAAATGTGTGCCTGATTTTGAGTTGTCCGCTGGTTCTTTCGGTCTCATGCTCTCTTCTCCTGTAGGTGAACACATCCTTGATAAAGATGAAGGAACGGAACAGATGAGGAAAGTGTCTGAAGTGTTCATCCACCCGCGGTACAACCACTCCAGCACCGACAGTGACATCGCACTGCTGCGTCTGCTCAGCCCCGTCACCCTCGACCGCTTCGCCATTCCCGCGTGCCTTCCTCCTGCGAACGGGACGTTCGGACACACCATAGGAGCCGTCCGCATGTCCACCGTCAGCGGATGGGGTCGCCTGGCGCAGTCGGGACCGCCGTCTCCGGTTCTCCAGAGGCTGGAGGTGCCGAGGGTCTCCTTAGAAGACTGCCGGGCAAACTCGGGTCTGAAGGTGACCGGGAACATGCTGTGTGCCGGCTTCATCGAGGGCGGCCGTGACTCCTGTCAGGGAGACAGTGGAGGGCCACTGGTCACCCGCTACAGAAACACGTGGTTCCTGACCGGGATTGTGAGCTGGGGGAAAGGCTGCGCGCGCGCCGACGTCTACGGCATCTACACGCGGGTGTCTGTGTTCGTGGACTGGATTCTGAAGACTGTGGCCAGCGCGTGAATATAAGAGTGTCCGAACGTCACGTGAGGGGAAGTGTGTTCAGGTGTCAGTTTCATGTTCACAGTCAGCCATTAGTTGGGATATTGTATGGATGGAAACGCCAAGATGTGTTGGAATTCTAAAAAAGAAAAAAAGTAAGAGCTCAATTGATGCAGATCATTTTTTAAATCCGATAAGAAGACATGCACAGACTAACCGGATAAATTCATCAACGCACGACAAAAAAATCTCATGGGAAGCTCTTGGAAACCGGCGTGAAGTAATGAAGAGTGACGCTTTCGCAACGCCGAAACAAATGTACTATTGCTATTAAAATAAAAAAATAAACATTGGCAGAACATGATTAAAATTTGTATTATGTGTGAAAAATAAATAGTTGTTGTGGAATGTTGTGCTCGGTCTCGTCATCTCTGTGGTCAGTGAGGGAGGGTTTGAAGCTGTGAGGGCTGGACAGTGTTTGGACTTCAGACCTTTGAACCTGCAGCTCTACACAAACTCCAGCGCTGCTCAACATGCGTCGCCTCTCAGTGTTTTATGTCCTCATTTACTGTTGTCATGCGGCTACAGGTAATTAAACCAACTATAGGAGCGGAAGAGTTTATTGTGAGAGTGTTGTTAATGTGTGTGTGTGTGTGTGTGTGTGTGTGATCAGTGTTCGTGGGAAGGGATGGGGCTCATGAGGTTTTCATCCGGACCAGGCGGGCAAACTCGGGCTGGTTCGAGGAGATGAAGATGGGTAATCTGGAGAGGGAGTGTCTGGAGGAGAAGTGCTCGTACGAGGAGGCGCGGGAGGTGTTCGAACACACGGAGGCCACCGTCAGTACTGCATGTGTCACTGACGGACGGGTTTCATACATGCTGAGTAGAAAACTAGCTTTTGAATGTGATGTTAAACTGCTTTTCACAAGCTGAAGGATTGAAGTTGTATATTTTATCAGGGTAATGCCAAATTTATACTGAACAGGCGGCACAGAAGCGCCTCTGCAGTGACGTGTAGGAGTCTTTCTGTCGTTTGTTTAAGGTGGCATAGACGAGTCAGAGCAGGAATAATGTCGTCTGGCCTTTATGTGGCGTTGCATCTGATATTTGAGCAGCTTTATGTGTCAAGATGTTTTAACTAATGTCTCCTCCACACAGAATGAGTTCTGGAACATCTACAATGGTGAGTTTTGAAGATACGTGACTTTTTGGTATGTGATATTTTCTGCTCGGTTAAGATGAATCTTGATGTTTGTCTGCAGTTAAAGATCACTGCGAATCAAGTCCGTGTGAGAATAACGGGCTCTGCGTGAGCCAGAACGCAGAATCCTACACGTGTCTGTGCACGGCGGGCTTCAGCGGACGCCACTGTGAGCGCGGTGAGAGCAGACGCACTCCTCCAAACACAGCGTTTCTCGGTGGTGGTTTGGCCGTTCATCCACACGCAGACGCAGTTTAGCTCTCCTCTCCTCACTCCTGCCGGGGTGAAGAGTTTCAGAAGCGACGCTGCAGTGTCGTCGCATAGATGCTGAAAACATCAGAACCGCAACCGGCAATAAGCTTTTGTTCTGGATTCTGATTGGCCAGCGTGGCTTTATGGTTAGGGTGATAACGATCTTCACAGCGCTTCGTTTTTACGTTTTCATGATGATGGAGAATTTTTTTTTTTAACGGAGGAAACACTCTTTATAAAAAACCCTGTGTACGTGTGGAGTAGGCTTAAAGGGTTAATTCACCCAAAAATGACATTTCAGTCATTAATTCCTCTCCCTCATGTGGCTCTACACCATATTTGTAAGATATTTCTGATGAAATCCGATGGTTCAGTGAGTCTCTATTGACAGACACTAAAACATATTTAAAACAGGTCATGTGACTACAGTGGTTCAACATTAATGTTATAAAGTGACGAGAATACTTTTTGAGCGGCAAAAAAACAAAATAATGGCTTTATTCAACAATATCTAGTGATGGACGATTTCAAAACACTGAAGCTTTACGAATCTTTTGATTCGAATCAGTGAATCGGCTCATGAATCAAACTGCCAAAATCACATGAACTATTGAAATTGCGAAAGCCTTATGACGAACGAAGCCTCGTTTAGTGAAATCATGTGACTTTGGCGCTCCGAACCACTGATTCGAAACAAAAGATTCGTAAAGCTAAAGGTTGAATCACTGTAGTCACATGACCTGTTTTAAATATGTTTTAGTGTCTCTCTGTCAATAGAGACTCACTGAACCATCGGATTTCATCAGAAATATCTTCATTAGCGTTCTGAAGATGAACGAAGGTGTTACTCACCCTCATGTCGTTCCACACCCTTAATTAATAACACAATTTTCATTCTTTTGAATTAACCCTTTATGTTAAGTAGTTTTTTTGTCATCATGAGAAATGCCAGAATGGGAAGATTGTAGGTTACAGATTGAGTGTAGTTTGAGCCCAGATGGGATCCACACATTATATCTTTAAAAAAAATCTAGTGCAGTAAACACTAAAATGGAGAAAGTGGAATGATATTATTTTGTTGCCCATATTATTTGATATGACATTATTATAAAACATTTCACTTTTTGTGTGAAGTCACACAGCAAACACATTGAAGTAGATTATTGTGTAATAAAATGTACAATGACTAAAACATCAGATTATTACAGTTGTGTGATTTAAAGTGCTGCAGAAATTATGTAATTTCTCAGTCTTGTTTTCTAAACATCTAAACATTCTTAAATCAAGAAATATTTACTGGAGAAGAGAAATGACGGAAGATATTAGTCTTGTTTAATGAATGAAAACGAAGCGAGTTTATGCTTAAAACAAGAATATTTCTGCCAATCGAGTCTGAAAAATAAACTTAATTCAAAGGGAAACAACGCGTATTTTCTGACCCTGTTTGTGTGAAGCACAAATTCACAGGATTTTGATGCATTTCTTTTTTTTTTTTTTTTTTTCAAAAAACAAGACCTGATCTCTCGATTAGGGTTAGGCCTCGATTTAAGTTAATCCTTTCACTCAGGAAGCGTCACGTCCGTGAGGTTAAAGAACAAACACGTTTCCTGGTTCAGGTGCGAGAAATCTCCTTTGCCTCCTCAGCGATTAAAGGCGTTCCCGACTCCTGCCTGCACGATAACGGCCGCTGCGAGCACTTCTGCGTGGAGGAGGACGGTCAGCGCAACTGTTCCTGTGCCGATGGATATTTCTTAGGGTCAAATGGCCAGAACTGCCTGACAAACGGTGAGAATATCACATGGTAACGGGTCAGAATGTGTTCTTGTTCAATAGCGATGACAAGACGAGCGCAACTTCCCTGTCATGCCGAGCGGTTCAGTTCAGTGCTGCCGTACAAACACTGGATAGACGTTTAATTACGTCAAATGAAAACATTACAACTGTTTGTGTTACAGAGGCTTTTCCGTGTGGGAAGGTTCCACTTCTTCAGGGCGGAGGAGCTGCTACCAACCCTCAGGTGGATCTGAGGTCTCGAATCGTCGGTGGAGCCGAATGTCCTAAAGGTCACTGTCCGTGGCAGGTACACGCCGTCACAGAACACACATGTTGATGGGTCACTCTGGACTCTACCATCACTCATCTCTCTCTCTCTCTGTGTGTGTGTGTGTGTGTGTGTGTGTGTTGATGGACAGGTGCTGCTGAAGTACGGCGAGAAGGGCTTCTGTGGAGGAGTGATCTATAAACCCACCTGGATCCTCACGGCCGCACACTGTTTAGAAAAACTCAAAGTCAAGTTTCTCAAGATAGTCGCAGGTACAGTCGCTGTCGGAGCAGAATTGATACACACACACAAAAACAAAGATGAAAGATGAGTTTGAATATCATTTATAGCTGTAATGACAGCATTAATAGATAATTCACCTTTGATCTTAACAATAAATGAAAGAAAACAAGATCGTTCAAACTGTGACCAAACAAGTGTGTTCAGTGACAAAGATTGTTTAGTCCATCCGCCCACACGATCCTCTGATTGGCTGGGGTTTTTGATTCATTTAATTACAAGTGCAGTGCGCCTGCAGAGGCTCCGCCCACACGATCCTCTGATTGGCTGGGGTTTTTGATTCATTTAATTACAAGTGCAGTGCGCCTGCAGAGGCTCCGCCCACACGATCCTCTGATTGGCTGGGGTTTTTGATTCATTTAATTACAAGTGCAGTGCGCCTGCAGAGGCTCCGCCCACACGCTCCTCTGATTGGCTGGGGTTTTTGATTCATTTAATTACAAGTGCAGTGCGTTTGCAGAGGCTCCGCCCACACAATCCTCTGATTGGCTGGTGTTTTTGATTCATTTAATTACAAGTGCAGTGCGTTTGCAGAGGCTCCGCCCACACGATCCTCTGATTGGCTGGGGTTTTTGATTCATTTAATTACAAGTGCAGTGCGCCTGCAGAGGCTCCGCCCACACGCTCCTCTGATTGGCTGGGGTTTTTGATTCATTTAATTACAAGTGCAGTGCGTTTGCAGAGGCTCCGCCCACACGCTCCTCTGATTGGCTGGTGTTTTTGATTCATTTGGTTACAAGTGCAGTGCGTTTGCAGAGGCTCCGCCCACACAATCCTCTGATTGGCTGGTGTTTTTGATTCATTTGGTTACAAGTGCAGTGCGTTTGCAGAGGCTCCGCCCACACGCTCCTCTGATTGGCTGGTGTTTTTGATTCATTTGGTTACAAGTGCAGTGCGTTTGCAGAGGCTCCGCCCACACGCTCCTCTGATTGGCTGGTGTTTTTGATTCATTTGGTTACAAGTGTAGTGCGTTTGCAGAGGCTCCGCCCACACGCTCCTCTGATTGGCTGGGGTTTTTGATGCATTTAATTACAAGTGTAGTGCGTTTGTAGAGGCTCCGCCCACATGATCCTCTGATTGGCTGGGGGTTTTGATTCATTTAATTACAAGTGCAGAGCGTTTGCAGAGGCTCCGCCCACACGCTCCTCTGATTGGCTGTGATATTTGATTGATTTGATTGCGAGTGCTGTGCAAGTGGAGCCTCATCAAGTCACGTCTGGTCTGAATGAAAACACAAATCAGTCACTAAACCTTTAAAAACAGGTGAACTTTACCATTAATAACTGAAAAGAGCCTGAGAAAGTTGTAATGAGTTTGTTCAGATTAATAATGAATATTTTGTTTTGAAATGAACCTCAGGTGAGCATGACATCGAGGTGGATGAAGGCACAGAACAGGTCATCCAGGTGGAGGAGATGATCATGCACCCCGGCTATGTGTCCGAGACCGCCGACAGCGACATCGCCCTGCTGCGTCTGCGCAGACCCATCGTCTACACCGCGTACGCCGTTCCCGTTTGCCTGCCTCTGCGCGACACGGCCGAGCGCGAGCTGTGGGCCGTCAGCAAGCACACGGTGAGCGGCTGGGGTAAACGCAGCGAGGGCGGACCCACCTCACGCTTACTCCGCCGGCTGCAGGTGCCGCGCATCCGCACGCAGGAGTGCGTCGAGAGCAGCAACGTGTCGCTCACCAGCAACATGTTCTGTGCCGGTTACATCGAGGGAAAGCAGGACTCGTGTAAAGGCGACAGCGGTGGGCCGCTGGTGACCCGCTACAGGAACACCACGTTCCTGCTGGGAATCGTGAGCTGGGGGAGAGGCTGCGCTCGTCCGGGATCCTACGGCATCTACACGCGCGTCTCCAACTACCTGCAATGGATCCACGAACATACGGCGAATTCCACACGAATGAATCATTAAAGCTTCTGCACACTGATTTTGCGCGCTGCTCTATTTATGTCTGATTATGTCTGATTTCTTCATTTTCATCCTCTCAATGGTTTGGCCATCATTACCTCATTCACAAATAAACAAGTCAGTAGAATGAACGTTTTGTGCTTGTTTGGTTTATGCGGTTGAGTGTGTGTGTAGGTGCGGCGCATGTACCATCGCTCGGCACAATTTCTAGTTGCTCCAATGGGAATCCACGTGATTTTGAGTTTCGCTCAAGTTCTCCACCTGAATTTCACTCACGTTTGAGTTGGTTAAGCGAATTCTGTTCCAAGGAGACAAAACAAAATCATTCAAAAATCACAGCCAATCAGAAGAGAGTGTGGGCGGAGTCTCTCCGCAAATGCACGGCATTCGCAAACAAATGTATGTAATCAAATTTATTAATATTACAACATTGTATTAAGTTATTAAAAATTCATACCGAGTGAGTGAAAGAATCTTTGTCATAGAATTCGACGTTTAATTTATTTTCAAGATCGGAGGTGAATGATCCATTGTTGCTTTTTTTACGGCTATAAATGACATTCAAACTCGCATTAAAATCTTTTAACTAACGCTGGGCAAACGATTCATCGCAATTATTCACATCCAAAATGAAAGTTTGTGTTTACATAATATATATGTGTGTGTGTGTGTGTGTGTGTGTGTGCTAACTTATTTTGCCGGCATAAATACACACACATGCATGTACATATTTAAGAAATATTTGCATGTATATACTGTACATATTTATATAATTTATATTAAATATAACTATAACATCAAATGCAGAATAGATATACACAGCGCACACACATATATATAGTGTAAACACAAACGTTTATTTTGGATGCGAATAATCGCGATTACTTTTAACATTAAATAAAGCACATAATCAGCGGCAGAGATTATTATTATCATATGCTGTTCCAGCAGCGACATCGCAGAAATAAAAATCGCATCTAAAATAGAATCCGTCGCAGTTTATTAGGGCAGAAACTTTTGATTAACAAGGAATAGATGGGTTTCATTGTTTGTTGCGTCTGGTTAGAACACACTGTAATAGTTAGAATTTGACTAATAAATGGTTCCTCTGTGGATACTGGTTGAAAATGCTCAGGGTGAGACTTTTAAAGTCAGCATTAAGTCTTTTATTCTCTATTTGCCATTTATATCTGACTGAGTGAAACGCCTTTCAAACAAGAACAAATGTAGGGCGGGGCTTGATTTTCTCTGTGGGGATTTGATTAGATGGAAGTGGTTCGCTATTGGTGGATCTCATTTGAGTGACAGGTTGCCCCGCCCTCTTTATCTGAGAGGCGATGCTTCAAGAGGAAGATATTCTGATTCTGAGGCTCACGGATTAAAAACAATAATAACATTCACGGATAAATCATTAAGATTTCATGACTTTGAAGCCTTGGTCCAATAATCAGTTTGATTACTGTGAGTGAATGAAACCCCTCACACAGACTAAATACAATCAGAAGCCCTTTGCTCCCGGTCGATCGCATAATTTCTGTCTCATCCGTGTCTCTACTCAGGATTCTGAGGAAACTTTGACCACGAGCGTGTCCAGCAGGGAAACATGAACACCTGTGCGGTCGTGCTGGTGTGTGTCCTGGTGATCCGCGGATCCAGCGGTGGTAAGAAGTGCGAGCGACACGAACTAGAAACGCTACCGTTAAAATCGAAGAAGACGCGCACGCGCACGCGCTCCTATCGTGTTCGTGTCGCTCGTTTATTGATATAGACCGCCTGTAAAATAATTTCCGTGTCAAACTACTTCTGTCCTACCTCAGTTTCTCGCTGTTTTCAGTGTTTCTTGACAAAGATGACGCCAGTTCGGTGCTGCAGCAGCGCGTCAGGCGCGCGAACTCCTTCCTCGAGGAGATGAAGGGCGGGAATCTCGAGCGCGAGTGCATCGAAGAAATCTGCGACTACGAGGAGGCGCGCGAGGTGTTCGAGGACGACACGAAGACGGTACGTTACCTTATTATTACTCATGTATGCTCATTAAATATAAATATTACGTTTGTTGTGAATTTGTTTTGTTTCTCTTTTGCAGAAACAGTTTTGGCTGAGTTACTCCGGTGAGTAACCGGACCACAAAAAATTAAGATGGAAACCTCAAAAACCCTACAGTCAATTAAATTCATACAGTAAATTAATAAGTGCTCCAGAATATTTCTGACATTGTACTTAATATTAGAGTTAGTAATGACTGATCACTGCAACTGTATTTCATTGTTGGTCATTATGTTCTGCTCCTCTGCCTGAAGACAGTATTATTGACCGGAAGTCAAAGGTTCTGTTTGTTCAAAAGGTGTTTGTTTCAGCTCAGCTCAGTCAAAATATACTTTATTATGATTTTATACTTTATCGACAAATCAGCGAAGGAGCCCTGCTTGACCAATCCCTGCAAGAACAACGGCACATGCGTTTATCTGGCCAACACGTACCACTGCCAGTGTCTGGAGGGTTTTGAGGGCAAATACTGTGAGAAGGGTAAGTGAGCGTGACGACCCGTGTGAAGTAACCAGCAGCGTGTTCTTTTGAAAGTTGATGTTTTTGACTGGTAGGGTTTGAGGAGACGCTGAAGTGTCAGTATGTGAACGGAGGCTGTGAGCAGTTCTGCGACGCTGCCGGACCCAGACGCACATGCAGCTGTGCCGCGGGATACGCGCTCGGAGCGGACGGGACGTCTTGTGTCGCTCAAGGTAACAGTAGGAGAAACACACGAAGACCTACAGACCTCGAATCTCTTCAAACCAGCGAAGTGTTCAAAGTACACGAGGCTTATAAAATTAAATAGTATAGTGCTTTTTCAAATATTTGTGAATGTTTTTGTAACTAATTTGCATAATGCAAGCCCATTGGCTTGTAGGGCGTCTTTGCCCCGCCCCCAATCACTGTAGTTTATCTGAGTTTGGTTTGTTGTTCATGTCGAGAAGACGCTGTTTTCTGCTGCCAAAGACATTGAGGCGGTAAAACTGACGCCATCATTACTGTTCAAGTGCTGAGATTCAGAGCGTTTGGTTTCCGACCAATCAGAGCAGCTCTCATAAAGGCGGGGTTTAGAGAGACCGAATCTTTGAAAGGAGCAATTCAGACACTGAGAGAAAAGAGCTGATGCTGCAGTGGATATTATGAGACCATTAAAGTGTTTTTGATCTCGAATGCATGTCAATCTGTAATAGGAAACTTCATTAGGAACCGTTGAAATAGCACAACAGGGGCACTTTAACTTTCAGGCAAGCCATCATTCAATGTTTCTCTTCCCAAACCTTCCTTTTCTAGTTCAACTGTGTTTTGTTGCAGTTGAATATCCATGTGGAAAGGTCCCGCTTCAGAACATCACGGTTCATTCTCAAAAACTGACTGCGGGTGGAATTCACTGTCCCAGAGGTCACTGTCCTTGGCAGGTAACGGTAAATGCGCGCGTCGCATGAGTTCAAGTGGTCAGATGGTGAGAGTGTTGTTCGTCCGCAGGCGCTGATCGATTATAATGGAGAGGCTCAGTGTGGAGGGGCTCTTCTGGACGACCGCTGGGTCGTGACCGCTGCTCACTGCGTTCATCAGAAGGACCCGCAGCGTTTGAAAGTGATCACAGGTGTGCCTGTGTTATTGTTGTTATATACGGTGGCAGAATTCATCAGTTATGATGCTGATCCAGTTTTGTTCACAGTAGTTGGTTTGTCCTCAGGTGATCACGACCTGGATGTGATGGACGGCCCGGAGGAGGCGTATGATGTTGCTGGTGTGGTTATCCATGAGAACTTCGACCCTGTGTCGCTGGATAGTGACCTGGCCCTCCTGAAGCTTCACGGCAAACTCAAGCTCTCCGCGTACGCCGTGCCCGTTTGCCTGCCCACGGCCCAGCTGGCTCAGCTCGAGCTCGCTGCCGTCCACTTCCACACGCTCAGCGGATGGGGCAAGCGAACCCCCGGGGACAACATCCATCCGTCGAAAGGCCTGAAAGCCCCGTCGTCCGCCACTCTGCAGCGGCTGGCCGTTCCTCTGTTGCCCGCAGCGCAGTGTGTGTCGAGCAGTGGCGTCAACATCACCGCCAACATGTTCTGTGCGGGTTACACCGAGGGCGGCCACGAGTCCTGCAGAGGACACGACGGAAGTCCGCTCGTCACCCGCTACGAGGGAACGTCCTTCCTGACAGGCGTCGTGTCGTGGGGTAGAGGCTGCGATCAGCCGGGGTACTACGGCATTTACACCAAAGTGGCTAACTTCTTAAAATGGATTGAAATGGTTACGAAAACCCCTGTTGAGGGGCTGAATAATACCAGTGGATCTCCTGTTGGACAGTCCGCTCACAATTAAAGTCTTTAAGTCTTTAAGAGCTGATCGCTGAAAGGTTCAACAAGGGTTGTTCTATGGCAGGGGTTTTCCATTTTGACACAACAAACACAACGGCGCCAACCGATTTTAACTCATTTTCAATAGTGATCAGAGTGTGCGTTAATGATAAGTCTCTCGTCTCGTGTGCCTAATGTTCAGTAGGACTCCTGGATTTCACTGATTACAGTCGTCGTCCATCAGAACCATACTAGCGTGATAATGGAGTGCTTTATCCGACCGACATCCTTACGTTCGTGCAGCGGTCGGGTGTTTTGAGAACCGGCTGCCCAAAACAATTTGCTTTGAAGACAAATACACTATTTTCTCCGGCGTCTCTGATGAAATCGGCTTTGTTTTGTCAGACTGTTTGAATGCACTCGCTTATTGGACTGAAAACTATCCAGCAGGATCTGATTGAAAACAGAAGAGCGTAAACACTTTTGGCTTTTTAAAGTATTGATTCCTCTATCATGTATCGATTGAGGGTCTGTTTACACGACACCGTCTTTAACTCGAACTGAGACGGAATGGAAAACTTTTGAAGTGTTTTGGCTGTTCATTTACACAACAACAGCATTTTGGGGGTCTGAAAATGGGTTTCAAACTCTTTCTTTCCATCGTAACATCGCCAACTACTGGTCTGGCATGCGTAATACAGCGAATCCATGTGAACTGGTTCGTTTTGACAGCATTGTCATCTATGCAAAGGGGAAAAAATCTGGGGGGTTTTCTCATTGTTGTCGTGTAAACGTACCCTCAAATTATGAATCATTCATCATTTTTTTTTAAGAGTTGTGCCCCACACTTGAAAATACCTCAAAGTCAGCTTTATTGTCAATTCTGCCATATGTACACACACACATACATCCCCGTTCTCTGGCGTCGCTGTGGAAACCGCTTTTTGGAATCTGTATATTTGAGAGTGTATGGATGTTAAAACTTCAATACCACTGAAAAACAACTTATTTTTAAGAGAATAAAGTCATTCTGTGTGAGTTTGTCATTCATGCGTCTGATTTTCATGTGTGTTGGTTCGAGGGACGGTTAGACAGTCATTAACTGAAACATTGATTTTCTCGTGCACATGTTGGTCTGGTCTAATCAAACAGCAGACGTGACCCTGCGCGGGGTCAGACCTGATTCGTTCTGTACATTGTGTGTACGTTATATGAGTCAGATAAAACACGGATAAGGTTCAAGTATTTCTCAAACCAATAAGAGTTGATGGCTCAACTTCATTTTCATGACTAAGAGGATGTTGTTCACTTGTTTTATCACCAAACTGAAGCCTTTATGATGAATCGCTTGTTTTATGGGTAAAAGCAAAATGAATAAATGTAAATATGAATCACTACTGAGACATTAAACTCATCATGAGTGGGAAGTTACACTCGTCTTGCCTTTAGTGACGTGAGTGAAACGCTTCTCAAACAAGAACAAATGCTTGATTGTGTCTGTGGGGAGTTGATTGGATGGTGGAGGTTTGCTATTGGTGGATCTCGTGTGAGTGACAGGTTGCCCCGCCCTCGTCATCAGAGGAGAGAAGCTGTGAGAGGAAGATATTCTGACTCAAGATTATGAGTTTAACACAATAGTGATGTGCACAGCCAATGTTATTCCTTGATAATCCTCCACTTGGCTGCGGTTCCTCTTAATCAGTGAGGATCCAGGCAACGCTGAACGGAAATCTCACACATGTCATGAGTGTAAACGGTGAGTTTTCTCCCCCCTGTTCCTCTGGCTCTCTCTCCCTCCCAGCGCTCAGTTCATTGACCTTCTGTTTTCTGAACGATCCTCTAACGTGAAAGAGCTAAACGCTGACAATGTCTTGGGTCTTCTGGAACTTTCTGTGCTTGTTTCTTATACACTGCGTTTCCTCAGAAGGTGAGTGTGTCGTCTTGAATCTAACAGCCCGAAGCTTCAGAATGACTGATTTCTCTGTTCCTGTCTTGATGGTTTGTTCTTTAAGGCCCAGAGTGATTGTAACTGGTTTATTTCACAACACTCAGCTCTTCCTCTGCTATCAGTTTCTGGCGGAGGGAGGCTTCGGTGATGATGTTGATGTCATGCGTTTCTCCAGTCTTCCTCCAGACTCGAGATGCCAGTCAGATCCTGAGCCGCCGCCGGCGCGCAAACCACATGTTCGAGGAGATGAAGAAGGGAAACATGGAGCGCGAGTGCATCGAGGAGCGCTGCAGTTACGAGGAGGCCAGAGAAATCTTCGAGGATGTGAAAAAGACGGTTTGTTTGTTCAGTTCATTTCTTTAGTTTTTGCAAATTTCATTGGAACGTTCTGGAAATCATGCAGGCCCACTAGGCCCAAAATACCCGACACTATTCCCTCAGAATTCACATCATTTGAGAAAACAAGTAAATTCACTCATTCTGTGTGCCACTTAAAAGTATTAAATATATAAAATATCAAAGGGGTGGTTGATTATGATTTGACTTTTTTAACTTTAGTTAGTGTGTAATGTCGCTTTTTGAGCAGAAACAACATCTGCAAAGTTACGACGCTCTAAGTTCAATGTTTGAGGACTAAAACAAACTACAATGAGCTTCTTCCAGGGTTTGTTACATCACTAACCCTAAAATTTACATAACCAGAACACTCATCAAAGGGGGCGGGGCCATGTTGGTCTGCTTTAGAGTTGTTGTCGTCGAGTGTTGTTGATGCGTCATTTTACGGCACAAACGAGGGTCGATTCGAGGAATAAAGACGAGCGTGACGACACACGCTAGTGACGAGTCGATCAACTCCATCAATTTATCCACGAACCGTTCAGAAACGTCTTCCTGAGTCTCTCCATCAGTTTGAACACTTTCATCATTTTGTCTGCGCGAGATTCTCCAGCTTTGTTGTTGTTGAGCTGTTGAAGCTCCGCTCCGCCTCCTGCATTTAAAGGGACACACACAAAAACGGCGTGTTTTTGCTCACAGACACATTCTGGGGACACCGGAGACTCATGTTGTGAAAGAGGCATTTTAGGTCCCCTTTAAATATCCCAGCAAACAAAAATATGTGGAACATGTTGCTAAGTTATGAAAATGCTATTTCTTAATGTTAAAAAAGATCAAAAACTGTTTTCTGTGTTATATGAACGTTAAGGGAACATTATGTTTTATCATCTTCAAACATTATGGGAACGTTACGTTTGAATGTTCTCTGAATGTTCTGAAACAAGTAGAAACAATTAAAAAGCATTAGACGAATGTTTTTGTGCAAACGTTTTGAGAACGTTATTAAAGACCAGATAACTCATGCCCTGGGCATACTGTTTACTTTTTGTTACGCGTACACTAGTGTAAGTGCACAGTCGAATGCACAGCCTTGGAAAGTATATTTCATTTAACTGCATTTGACGCATGTGAAGTTTTGAGCAATTTCATGCCAGAAGTCACAACCCATGCGAACGTCTTTGTATTCTTTCATGCTAGAGTTGCGGGAACTTTCTAACCTCTTCACACAATCTCTCGTCTATGTAGGCCTCCATCGTCGCTGTAGCTTGCATGTGTTCCGCTCTGTTCTGTTTATGCAGTTTTACTTTGAGTATCTTGTGAATCAACGTCCCCAGGGCACGGCTGCCACCTTAAAGTAACTACCGCAAAAAAAATTTAATGTGCGTTTGGGACCAATATATTGGTGCACATTTTCTTCTGTTGATGAAATTCACCTCAAGTGCACTGTACGCTGACCCTCAAAAGTGAAGTATACTGTGGGCTTTGACAGAGTTATTGACTACTGACTTCTGTACGAACCACCTTAAATAACCACATGGGCTGTAAAACGCCCATATCAGCCAATAAAATACAACAACGAATGAATCTGATACGCCAATGAAAATCAAACATAAATGCTTCTTGAGTGCATTAAATGAATGAGTTTGCGTTGATTTCATCTTCTCTTTTCTCTCAGGATGAGTTCTGGCACGTGTATGTTGGTGAGTGCCTGAAACGATCCTTCACTTCCGTTTGGTTTTAACGGTAAAATAAGTCTTGATGGCAGCGGTTGTGTTTCTACAGATGGAGACGCGTGTTTGTCTCACCCGTGTCTCAATGATGGCAAGTGTAAAGATGCGGTCGGGCCGTACACGTGTTTCTGTCAACAAGGGTTTAAAGGCTACAACTGTGAAATTGGTAAAGAGACACATGTTGTTCAGTAATCTCACAACAGACCATCAAACCATCAGCGCCGTTGAACGTGGAGTTTGTGTTTCTGCAGCTATTCCTGAGCTCTGCGAGAGTGGAAACGGAGGCTGTGATCATTTCTGCAAAGTGATGGAGAAAAATGTCGTCTGTTCGTGTGCCAAAGGCTATGAGCTGAGTGATAATGGGAGGTCGTGTTACTCCGACGGTAAATGATGTTCAGAAATAAGTGACATCTTTATCTGCCGATTATCTTCCAGTTCAAATACCCTTCTGTTATAGATCGTTTCAAATGTGGCGTCATTCATCCTCAGAAGACCAGAAGCATCTTCATGCACACGCCAAACATCACCGACACTGAGAATGAAGAGGAGACGGACATGGAGACCACCGTCAAGCCTGTCGTAAGCACCACAACCCCGTCGGCCAATGACACTGACAGCATGTTTGGCCTCCACGAGCAGGACATCCTTGTAAGGGAGGAAGCAGTGTTACCAGAAAGTTCCGGAGGAGACACCAGAATCGTCAACGGCGTGGAATGTTCTCCTGGAGACTGTCCATGGCAGGTAGAGACACAACCATGGGCTCCTCTTTTGCATGGTGCTTGAGTTTTGGGAGATAACGTTAAATGTTCCCTCAGGCTCTTCTCATCAATGAAGACAACATTGGCTACTGTGGCGGCACCATCCTGAACCAGTACTTCGTCCTGTCGGCTGCTCACTGTATGAATCAGTCGCTCTCCACCAGGGTGGTCGTAGGTATGGCCTTTTATAAGAACATTTGTGACTCTTTTACACTTCAACATTTGTGTCCAAACTGAAATATTCTCATGCACATACACCAATCAGGCGTAACGTTAGGACATCCATGTGATGTGAAAGATTACTTGACTCAGCAGACCAGGCCACCTTCTTCCGTTGCTCCGTGGTCCAGTTCTGAAGCTCACGTCGCACTGTCGGCTCTTCCGGCGGTGGACAGGGGTCATCATGGACACTGACTGGTCTGCAGCTCCATACGCAACAAACTGTGTGTTCTGACACCTTTCTATCAGAACCAGCACTAACTTCTTGAATCGGTTTGAGCTACAGGAGCTCGTCTGTTTCATCGGTGAGTCTGTCGCCGGTTCACCACTGTTCCTTCCTCGGGCCATTGTTGACCACTGCAGACCGGGAACACCCCACAAGAGCTGCAGTTCTGGAGATGTTCTGACCCAGTCACCTAGCCATCACAATTTGGTCCTTGTCAAATTCGCTCAAATCCTTACATTTCCCCATTTTTCCTGCTTCTAACATCAACTTTGAGGACAAAATGTTGCTTGCTGCCTAATATATCCAGCACTAACAGATGATGAAGAGATGATGAGTGTTCTTCACTTCACCTGTCAGTGTCATCATGTTACGCCTGATTGGTGTATTTTCAGACATTTGATGCACAAAATAGCTGGGTGATATTTTTCAAATGAACAGCAGTATTAGTGTTGTATCTCCTGTTTTATTACAAATAAACTGATATCAATGGTCCCATTTAGAACTTTTAACATCCGTGGAATCTTTCTTCACTCTTAAAAATAAAGTTTCCAAAAAGGGGTTTTCCCAGTGATGCTGTAGAAGAACCATTTTTGGTTCCCCAAAGAGCCTTTCTTTCAGTGATCAGTTTTTAAAGGAACCATTTTTAAAAACCTAAAGAATCTTTTGTGCAACGGGTTTGAGCAAAATAGTTCCCTTCATGTTTCTTTTATTGCATTGCTGCGTAAACCCTCATTCAGGACCTTTATTTTTAAGAGTAAGACCCAAATGCTTGGATCATTTGATGAGAAACGTTTGAAATCTCTTCTGAAACTCTAGAGGAGACGCACGAGATTCCTGGGGTCTTTTTCTTAGGAGAAACATCTGAGACGGAGACTTTGCTAAAAATCTCCATTTACCCTCATGACCATCTAGGAGAAACATTTGGGAAGCGAAAAAGATCTCATTATGGAACACATCTATTTACATTTCTGCATTTGGCAGACACTTTTACCCAACTTGCATTGCACTCAAGATACACATTGACATTTGATCGGTTCTTGGGTGTTTTTGTTATTCTCTGTGTCTTTCCGTCAGGTGAGTTTGACACACTGGTCGCCGAGGGTCGTGAGGTCACCCACGACGTGGACGAGATTCTGATTCACAAGAACTACATGCCGAACACCTACCACAACGACATCGCCCTCATCAAGCTCGTGAAGCCCATCACATTCACCAGATTCATCATTCCCGCCTGCCTGCCGGAGCACGACTTCGCCGAGCGCGTGCTGATGCGTCAGGAGGACGGTATGGTCAGCGGCTTCGGCCGCGTGCGTGAAGGCGGCCTTCAGTCCACCGTCCTCCAGAAGCTGACGGTGCCGTACATCGACCGCGGCAAGTGCATCGAGTCCAGCCAGTTCAAAATCTCCAATCGCATGTTCTGCGCCGGATACGACCAGGAGGAAAAAGACGCGTGTCAGGGCGACAGCGGCGGCCCGCACGTGACGCGCTACAAAAACACGTGGTTCGTCACGGGCGTGGTGAGCTGGGGCGAGGGATGCGCCCGCAAGGGCAAGTACGGCGTCTACACGCAGGTTTCCAAGTACATCCAGTGGATCCATAACGCCATGGCCAAAGTCATGCCAGAGATGGGAGCGTATATAAAACCCAAAGCAAAGCGAGAGCTGCTTCAGAAGACGCCGGTACGAAGAGTCTGACGGGAAGTCAACGTGAACCAACGACGCCATCTTAATTCATGCTGATGATTATCGGTGATGTTTTCCCAGCTAACACAATATATTCTAAGAAGCCATGAAGTTATAAAAATGAATTTCTGAATGTTCCCTGAACATCCAGTTTCTTGGCTATGCAAATGTTAAGGAAACATTATGGAAACGTAACTTTTGAATGTTCTCTGAATGTTCCGAAACAATTAGTAACATTTAAAAAATTTCCATGAACGATGTATAGATCATGTTTTTGCGCTAACGCTTTGAGAACATTATTAAAGACCAGATAACGTTGAACGAACATTCTATTAATGTTAACGGAAGAACGTTTGTTCAAAACTTTGAGTTCCCCGTTAGCTGGGATTCGACAGAAAATCATTTTTGCCTTCATAATCTTTCATATTCATGTAACTTAGTCCACTTATGAACCTATTCAATCAAATCATCATTGATGCAATAATTAGTTAATAATAGCCATAAAAATACTAGTTATTTTCATCTGAATTTTGTTTTGCTCTGAAATTATAGTGATAAAATGATTTGTCAATGCTGTTCCATGTTGACTCTCATCCTGATGAGATTTACAGTTTTAATAAAGACAGCAACTGATTTTAAAAGCTCTTTCTGTTGTATTTTTATCATATAAAGTCAAATGTGTTTCCTTATGAACTCACGAATGTTGGCAGTCATACACAGCGCTGCAGGTGACTTTTAAAATGTATTTCACTACAGATTACAAAATACATGCTTTAAAAAGTCATTTGTGACGTATTTCGTTACATTACTCAAGTTTAGTCACTTCATCTAAATACTTTAGAATACTTTGGAATACTAATAAGTGTGAAACAAACACAAAAAAGGTCATTGTGAGTTTTTATCTCACAATTCTGACTTTATAACTTGCAATTGTGAGTTTAAATCTCGCAATCCTGAGAGAAAGAAGTCAGAATTGTGAAACACAAACTCACAATCGTGAGAAAAAGTCGCAGTGACGAGTGAATTATAAAATGAAAACAGTGGAAAACATGAAACTGAACTCGTCTTTTTCAGACGGTCAGAGTCAGAGAATCACCAATCGCTGTTTAAATGACATCAAAACTCAAAGTAATCACTTTGGTAATCTAAAACACTTTTCAGATGGAACTGGAATCTGATCACCACCCATTTCAAATCAAACACAGTCACTCACATGTTGTATTTTAAATGCGTCACTAAGTGACTTGTGTTTCGTTACTCCCCGACCCTGTACATACACTGTCAAAACAATCATTATATTTAGATTCTTTTTGGTGTTTTACGTACTTCTCAGCTGAGATAACTTTTTAATTGTATGAGTCAATTGGATAGCGTAGTTTACCGAAGTCAGTGTGTGTGGAGCTCTGCGTGTGCTGTCAAACACACAGACGAAGAGTTCAGAGGTCATGTTGACAGACCAGAGTCCAGATACACTCCACTGACCACCAGCGTTCACCACACGAAATAAACACTAACGAATGAATCTGACTCTCGTTTAACAGTTAAATCACAGTGAGCGTTAAAGCGCTGACGTGGACGTGGCATCACATTCTGTTAATGCCGTACAGTCGCGTGGGAAGAGACGCTCTATCGAGAGTTATTGACTGTATTGATTGTGGGTGGAGTTACAGACGAGTGATCAGGAGCTGATTGATCGTGATGGAATCGCTGATGTGTCGTCTGCTGTTCTTCACGCTGACCATTCATCATGTGTCGTCAGGAGATCAGCCCGCGGGTGAGAGATCCACTGTCGTCAGCATGTTCTGAGAACGTTCAAGAAAATGTATCAAAACATCCAGGGTTTAAAAACGTTGGAAAGATTCCATTTGACCATTCGGCAAACCTCACGAGAACGTTACGTTCTGAAACATTCCGTGTGTATTTATACAGCAAACGATGTTTCTGTGCTAACGTTTTGAGAACGCCATTCAAGACAAGATGACTTTGAGTGAATGTTACTGGAATCATGTAAGGTTGGACGTTCGTTTGACGTTTTTTCAGTGTTACTGTTTGTTTCAGAGAACGTTCAAAAGTAACATGTTTTGTCAGGTGCGATGATGTCTGTATTCATAATAAGTTGAGCGTGTCTTTCAGTGTTTCGCTCCGGTCGGCGGGCGAACGCGCTGCTCCAGCGCTCCCGACGGGCCAATTCGTTCCTGCTGGAGGAGATCCTGCAGGGGAATCTGGAGCGCGAGTGCTTCGAGGAGAAATGCAATAAAGAAGAGGCCCGAGAATACTTTGAGGACGACAAGAAGACAGTACGACATCTGATGATCCGTCAGCGGACTCCAGGGTTTTTGTGTTAGGGGTGCTAATAAAATAATAAAATTGTGTAGCTAATGAACGCCTAACCCAGCAAACGTCGTGTCCCTGGCCAAAAATAGTAGCGGTAGGACGACATAAATCAGTAAAAATATGTAACGCAAACTTTACGTCTGCGCATGTTCTCTGGGGTTGAATGTTTGATTGCTACTTTGACTTTTAGAACGTGTAGTTCAATTGAAATGAATTGATTAATTAATTAATAAGTCAAACACTTGCGTTCAAATTTAATTTTGGAACTATTTCCCAGACCCTCGTTGAGCTTCTCAACGGTCATTAAACGTCCAGATGTTTGCTGGGAAACTGCAGGTATCTAATCAACATCTGGTTTCAGTCATCTAAAAACATCTAAAAACGTGTTACTTGCGTTAAATGCATCAATAACAATTTTGGCATCGATCATTTTTCCTTGAATTATATATGTATCAATTTATATATACATACATGTTATCAATTTAGCCGAACACCTCTTTATTACTTTTTAATCCGCCATTTGAATCAATAACAGTTTATTGAAACGTGCCGACTGACAGCTCCACCTGCTGGCCGGAACGGGTAATGAGCGCCTTAAAACTGCAGTGAGCCGTGAACGAGCTTGTGCTTTTAAAACGCGTTCAAAATGGAAAAGAGCAAAAGGGTCTCGAGACGTGTTTTAAAAGTTTGGGTTAGCTAATTAATATATAATAATATTATTAGTAGTAATTAATAATAACATTTGAAAAACGTAGCACGTGAAACTAATAATGCGGACGACGAAAGAAGTCCTAGGCTCGCGCGAACTAAGTGTAAGAACTTCGATTAAATTCTATATTATTTGACGTAATATGAATCTTCAAAAAGATCAGAGGCTTTAGATAGTGAAGTACTCACCAGTGGCAGATTACAAGAGGACAATCTGACTGTTGTTTTGTTCGGAGTGACTGCGGCGTGAGAGAGATGACAGAGACGTAATTCTGAGGCGTGCCTGAAATTCGCGGTCTTTTCGCTTGACCGTTAATCCGCGCGGTATCTGACTCTGAGCGCGGGCTAGTTGACTCCTCCCATCAAGACGATTTACGTCACATAAGAGAAAAAAAATGCTTTGGTAAATTATTATTACATACCAAGTCATAATAATGATATTACATAGGTGAAATGGATTACTTTTTATGTCATAGTTATGAATTTTTTGGCATAATTTCAACTTTTTTACAGAGGTGTAATGTAACGAAGTAATAATACTTCGTTACCGTACTTGAGTATTTTTTGCGCTTGATTTCATTTTCCGGGTTGCGTCAGTTGCTGGAGCGGCTGAGGAGAGTGCGGCACGAGAGTGACCTCTAGAGGCGCTCTCTGATTAAACTATCACTGACGCCTCGTACTGTTTGTTTTAACACGTGACGCGAGACTGCGCGGGGACACTTCAAAAATGGATTTAAAACAGACAACAAAGCGGTATGTTATGCAGTACACTACAATATATGTTTTCATATCACTAAAGTCATGAGTTTGTTGACTAGACGCTGCATTAGTGTGTTTGCCGTCGAGGCTGAGAGGTTCCTGACGTTAGTAGTAACGTTACCTCAATCGGTTCAATGTGACAAAAACACCAACTGTTTAATGTCACGATTGTGACCCTCTATTTGCATTAGTTTATATCCATTTGTTCGATTTTATGCATTCTTTATCCAGCGAAGATGCATATTTAAATTGTATCCAAATCCTGCAGTCGACAGAAACATACATCAGAAATGTGTTCGATTTCAGTTTTTTATCGCACTTTAACACACATTTCATCAAGTGTTCTAAAATAGAAGCCAATAACGAGTGAAACTATACATATAATATGCCTTTGTGCGTAAATAGGGCCATTTTTAAGCACGATTGTTTGGATTTAGTGAAATGGAAAAACTTATAATAGAGTTCATTTGTGACATTAAAGGTTAATGAAAGCGTTGTTCATTGTTAATTTCAATATTTACATTTTAACATTTTAAAGTTGCCTCTTACATTAATTATAATGCACTATGAATTAACGTGAATGATCAAGGTATAATTAATGTATTAGTATTTTTTATATTTAAAACTTACAATAAACATTTTGCCATTTTTTAAAATTCAAAGCAAACAAAACAAGAAAGAGTTAAAACAATCTTGCTGCTCAAACTGTGTATAGAACAATTTTTACTAATATTTTATGCTTCTTTTGTATTTTGCATTTACTTTTACTTTTACTTTAAATACTTAAGTATGTTTAATCTCAAAAAACTACTTTTCATACTTAAGTACAAAAAATATCACTTACTTTAAAACTTTTACTCAAGTAATATTCTAAACAGTGACTTCTACTTCTACCAAAGTCATTTTCTGGTAAGATATCTGTACTTTTACTCAAGTATGGCTTTCAAGTACTTTATACACCACTGCTTTTTTATTATAACTTAGTAGCCTATGATAGTAGCCTTTGTAGCCTAATTTAATATCATCATTTTTTACTTTTCATGTCATGATTTTCGACTGTGACTTAAAATGTCATGATTATGATTTACAAAAGCATGTTGTTTTTCCTTATGTGGTGGAAATGGGCTTTCATAGCCTATACACGTTTTAATATTATAAATATTTGTAGTCTTTTTATTGTTATTGCTGTTATTATTATTTAATAGTAATTGAACTAAATGCTGCCTAAATAATTTCACTCATTACAACTTCTTTTCCCCTGTAAAGAATGAGTTCTGGACCAAATACTACGGTGAGTGACCTTTAGAAAGTTCGATCATACTTGAATTCACTTCAATTATTGTTATATAATCTTTTTTCATAGATTGTTAGTTGATAGCTCCTATAGTTTTAACCTGTTTATTCCCAGTACTGTACATATTTTCCTCCCATCCCTCCGTTCCTTCCGTTCTCAGATGGAGATCAGTGCAGCTCCAGCCCGTGTAAACATGGCGGCACGTGCAAGGACGGGATCGCGGGCTACACCTGCACCTGCACCGACACGTACAGCGGCGCCGACTGTCAAACTGGTGAATGTGATGATTTACGAACATGTGATGTGTGAGATCTGCTGTGATGTGTGTGGGGCGCTTCATGATGATGTTTTGCAGATAAATCCCAGTGTCCGTCTGCCGGGCCTTTAGCGTGCGAGCACTTCTGCAGACTGACGGCGGGCGCGTATCGCTGCTTCTGCGCGCGCGGATTCACGCTTCACAGCAACGGCAGGAGCTGCTCGCCTCACGGTACCGCGACGCGCAAACTGAGCCAATGAGTTAGCTAGTAGTTTACGTTCAAATTTAAGCGCTTATGTGCGAACGGCTGATGACACGTGAGCTTCGCTCTCTTCTCATTGGCTACATTGCTGCTGCTCATTTGCATTTGCAGTGTGGAACATGTGACACTGACATTCTCCATGTTCTCAGTTCGGAACCCATGTGGGACGACAGGGACGTCCAGCTTGTGTCCTGATGGACGCTGCCCGTGGGAGGTGAGGCTCAACCGGATTACCCAGAATCTCTAGCGCAGGACACCACATGATGATGATGATGATGATGATGATGTGTGCAGGTGCGGTTCGTGAACGGCAGCGGAGACGTCGTCTGTCACGGTGTGATTGTGGGCCGTAAGTCCGTGCTGACGTCAGCCTCGTGTATGTCGGCGCTGCCGGAGCGGCACGTCACTCTCGGTGAGCCGCACTAAAGGGTAGTCGTGGCCTAGTGGTGAGGGAGTCGGGCTTGTAACCTGAAGGTTGCCGGTTCGATTCCCACGCCGCTTTGGATAAAAGTGTCTGCTAAATGATGAAAAATGAAACTAACCAACCATTCCTTAAAAAAGTGGATTTAAGTATTCTTGTTTTCCAGCGGTCGGCGACTCAAGTGCAGAGCTGCTCGTGTCCAGCTGGACGCCTCACAAACGGTACGCATCCGGTCCGGAGGACGATCTGGCCTTCCTGGAGCTGAAGGAGCCTTTTCCACAGCACATGTCCGTCGTCCCGCTCTGCCTGCCGGAGAAAGACTACAGCGAGAACATCCTGATGAGGGCCGGCCGAGAGGGCGTGGTCATGGGCGGGGCCAGACACTCTTACCTCTCATTGGACGACTGTCATGACTCCCTCAATCTCACGTTCTTAATGACGAACAAGATGTTCTGCATGGCGTCTGACGCTCCCGTCCACACCAGACTGAGGAAGTGTGAGGTGAAGTCCGGGAGTCCCGTCGCCACCGTGGAGGGAAAGACGGCGTTCCTGACGGGTGTTTCTCTGCCGGACTGTGACAATGGACTCGTGTTCACCAAAATGTCCCGATACCTGCATTGGCTCCGACCGCTGCTGCACGTGTCCGAGAAACAACTAGAGCAACGATGATCTAAGAATCTCGTGTTTGGGTCATATTTCATTGCAAAATAACAATACAGAATTCATATTGAGCAATATTAGCATATTAATCCCTCCCCTCGTCTTCTGATCACCGTAATGTCAAATTATAGAAAAATTATATTTACAGCTGCTGTGAGATGTTCAGATGGTTAGTGGTGTCAGTTTCATGGTCAGAGTCGCTGAAGAGTAAAACACTGTTCGCTTAAGTCACATGTCAACTGACTCAACCAATCACATGAGTTTGGGGCGGGGCTATCTGACTAACTGACCAATGATGGACAGCATTTTTGCAATTTTCCTTTAAATGAAGCATTGATGCGTCATCATAGTAAACGTTCTTAATGATTTATATAAAGAAATATGAGAATCACCACTGCTGAACATTTTTATACTGTAAAATATTAGTTACAGTGTACGGTAAGGTCTCATTTGTAAACATTAATTAATGCGTAAACATGAAGCAACACTGAACAATATACAGATTTTTATTAACCTGTTAATGAAGGTACACTGACTTTGTTAACTAATGTTAACCGATACATTTTTTGATGTAAAAATGCATTATTAAATGTTGAAATTAACATGAATCAGAAAGAGCTTTATTGCTCAGTGTTTGGAAAGACAAGGAATGTGTTTGAGGGAGAAAATAAGATAAATGCTGTAAAAGTATTGTTGATCATTAGTTCATGTTAACTAATGAATCTTATTGTAAAGTGTTTCAGTAAAATTAATTATTGAAGCATGTTTTAAAAGTAATCATTTCAGTCTTTCTACTTAATTTCACATTTAATTTATATTTACTCGTCGTTTCTTTGTAATTATTTGAAAAAAAAAACGTTGTTTCACAGTAACTCCTAAACCATTTCTCCCAGCGTAGATGTGTTACCCTCGTGAGAAACTGCGGTTAAATTCGTATGAGAGTCACAATACAAAAATATCATCCAATTAAAAAAGACAGACTTCACCTTCTTTACGCAAAACATAATTTTCTCTTTTCTTTTGATTCTGAGGTGAAATATGATCATGTTCTCTGCTTGTTTCTGAAACTCAAAGATGACCGTGTCCAGCTTGTATGTCAAACACACTCGCTCTCTCTCACTCACTCGCACACACTCACACTCACTCGCACACACTCACTCTCACACTCCCACTCACTCGCACACTCTCACTCTCACACACCCTCGCACTCACACTCGCTCTCACACACTCACACTCGCTCGCACACTCACTCGCACTCACTCACACTCGCACACACTCTCACTCTCACACACCCTCGCACTCACTCTCGCTCGCACACACGCACTCACACTCGCTCGCACACTCTCACTCGCACACTCACACTCGCTCGCTCACACACACTCGCTCGCACGCACTCGCTCGCACACACACTCACTCGCACACTCACTCTCACACTCACACGCACTCTCTCACACACCCTCACTCGCTCGCACAGTCACACTCGCTCGCACACACTCACTGGCTCGCACACTCACTCGCTTGCACACACTCACACTCACTCGCACACTTACTTGCACTCACACACCCTCGCACTCACACTCACTTGCACACACTCACTCGCTCACACACACTCACGCTCGCTCTCACACACTCACGCTCGGTCACACACTCGCTCGCACACACTCGCACGCTTGCACACACTCACACTGACACTCACTCGCACACTTACTTGCACTCACACACCCTCGCACTCACTTGCACACACTCACTCTCACTCACTCGCACACACTCACTCGCTCACACACACTCACGCTCGCACACTCACTCTCACACTCCCACTCACTCGCACACTCTCACTCTCACACACCCTCGCACTCACTCTCGCTCGCACACACTCACACTCGCACGCACTCGCTCGCACACACTCACTCGCACACTCACTCTCACACTCACACGCACTCTCTCACACACCCTCACTCGCTCGCACACACTCACACTCGCTCGCACACACTCACTCGCTCGCACACACACTCACTCGCTCGCACTCACTCGCTTGCACACACTCACACTCACTCGCACACTTACTTGCACTCACACTCACTCGCACACACTCACTCTCACACACCCTCGCACTCACTCTCGCTCGCACACACGCACTCACACTCGCTCGCTCACACACACTCGCTCGCACGCACTCGCTCGCACACACTCACTCGCACGCATTCACACTCACTCGCACACTCACTCTCACGCACTCACTCTCACACGCACTCTCTCTCACACACCCTCACTCGCTCGCACACACTCACTCGCTTGCACACTCACTCGCACACTCACTCGCTCACACACTCACTCGCTTGCACACACTCACACTCACTCGCACACTTACTTGCACTCACACTCACTTGCACACACTCACTCTCACTCACTCGCACACTCACTCGCTCACACACACTCACGCTCGCTCTCACACTCACGCTCGCTCGCACACTCGCTCGCACACACTCGCTCGCACACACTCGCTCGCACACACTCGCTCGCTTGCACACACTCACACTGACACTCACTCGCACACTTACTTGCACTCGCACACCCTCGCACTCACTCGCACACACTCACTCTCACTCACTCGCACACACTCGCTCACACACACTCACGCTCGCTCTCACACACACTCGCTCGCTCGCACACACTCGCTCGCTCGCACACACTCGCTCGCTTGCACACACTCACTCGCACTTACTTGCACTCACACACCCTCGCACTCACACACTCTCTCACTCACTCGCACACACTCACTCGCTCACACACACTCATGCTCGCTCGCACACACTCGCTCGCTCGCACACACTCGCTCGCTCGCACACACTCGCTCGCTCGCACACACTCGCTCGCTCGCACACACTCACTCACACACTCACTCTCTCACACACCCTCGCACTCACACTCACTTGCACACTTACTCGCTCTCACACTCACTCGCACACATTCACTCGCTCTCACACTCACTCGCACACACTCTCGCTCACTCACACTCACTCGCACACACTCTCGCTCACTCACACTCACTCGCACACACTCACTATCACATTCACTCGCACACATCCTCGCACTCACTCACTCGCACACACTCGCTCACTCACACACTCACTCGCACACTCACTATCACATTCACTCGCACACATCCTCGCACTCACTCTCACACACTCACTCGCACACACTCTCGCTCACTCACACTCACTCGCTCACTCTCACACACTCACTCGCACACACTCACCTGCACACACTCACTATCACATTCACTCGCACACATCCTCGCACTCACTCTCACACACTCACTCGCACACACTCTCGCTCACTCACACTCACTCGCACTCTCACACACTCACTATCACATTCACTCGCACACATCCTCGCACTCACTCTCACACACTCACTCGCTCACTCGCACTCTCACACACTCACTCGCACACACTCACTCGCACACACTCTCGCTCACTCACACTCTCACACACTCACTCGCACACACTCACTATCACATTCACTCGCACACATCCTCGCACTCACTCTCACACACTCTCGCTCACTCGCGCACACTCACTCGCTCACTCGCACTCTCACACACTCACTCGCACACACCCTCGCTCACTCATACTCACTCGCACTCACACTCTCTCGCACACACCCTCACTCACTCATACTCACTCGCGCACACTCACTCGCACACACCCTCGCACACTCACTCTCACACTCGCACTCACTCTCACTCTCACTCTCACACTCGCACACACTCACTCGCACACACCCTCGCTCGCTCACTCACTCGCTCACTCACACACCCTCGCACTCTCACACTCACTCGCACACACACTCTCACACACTCCCTCTCACACACACACTCTCACACACACACTCGCACTCACTCTCACTCTCACACTCTCTCACACACTCACTCTCACACTCACACTCTCACACACTCCCTCTCACACTCACTCTCACACTCACTCTCACACTCACTCTCACTTGTTTTGGGCAGCAGCATTAAATAAAACTGTCAAACATACAAAACAGTGTGACATTTATTTGACAATCAATAAAAAAACAAGAAACAAAACTAGAATGAAACACTGAGGAACAATCCGTTTTCTCCAGCTGACAGGTGCATTGTGGGAGCTGATGCTCAGGATACGGTGGACAGCGGAGGAAACGGGTTCTGCTTGCTGACGACGAGCTTCTGGTGCTGATGGGAAATATAACCCTTGATGTGACCCTGAGACAGAGAAGAGACAGAAGGGCGTCTCACACTCGTGCAAACATTCACAGCACATGTTTGTGCCCAACAGGAAGTGATGTGCTCCGTCTCACCATGTAAATGAGGTTGGCGAGGATGCACTGCACTTCATCGATGTCCACGTCCTCCACCTTCATCATCCTCAGCGCCACCAGGAAGGCGTCCAATGGAAGCTGATGCGTCTTTAGCAGATGATACCTGCAGACAAACACTCTCAGATCAATGAATCTGTGTGTGTGAGAGTGTGTGTGAGTGTGTGAGTATGAGTGTGTGTGAGTGTGAGTATGAGTGTGTGTGTGTGTGTGTGTGTGTGAGAGCTGTTCACTCACACTTTCTTGAAGAGGTTCCTGTAGGTGATGATCTTCAGCTTCTCCAGGATGAGGAAGATGCCGCAGCGGATGAAGAAGGTCTCGTGTTTGACCAGAGCTTCATTGAGCAGTAAGAGATTCCCCTCGCTGACACACACGAGAAGATGATGAGGATCTACACATCTTCACTGGAGTGTGTGTATGTGTGTGTGTGTGTGCGTGTGCGTGTGCGTGCTTGTTTTCATGATTTACACAAATGTGTACAATGTCAAGGGTATGACGACGTAAACCTGTTTTATGAGGACATTTTATGCGTCCTCATTTCAAATAGCTTTAAAAACATACCAAGAGTTGTATTAAAAATCTAAAACAGCAAAACATTTTGTGTGATGGGTAGGTTTAGGGGTAGGGGGGCAGAATGTACAGTTTGTACAGTAGAAAAACCATTACAACTATGGAATGTCCCCATAAAACATGAAAACAAGGTGTGTGTGTGTGTGTGTGTTTTACCTCACGGCCTTGGTGACGTCAGCGAACTGCATGAGGTCGTACTTCTTCAGCAGCTGATGTGTGGGCATGTGACCCTGACAACAGACAAACATCTGAACATCTCAACTGTTTCCTGGATTCCATTTTAATGGATAAATTAAATGTTAGGATTCAAAATACACAAAATTGACAAGAAGTTTAACAAAAGTTACAGTTTTAGTGCCCTATGAAGTAAATTTTATTTTTTCTCAAATTTTGTGTTGTGCATTTTAATTTTTCTGGAACGATAATACAAATTTATTGTTATATATATATAAAAAAAAAGATCTTTGAAAAAAAAAGATCTTTTCAAAGTTTCATTAAATGAAAATTTAATCACTCTTTTTATTATTATTATCGTTATTATATTGTGAGGTACATTCTACGGTACAATATTTATATATTTGTGTCATGATTTCTTTTAGTTTTATTTTGGCGGGTTGTATGAGTGAATATCCAGACTTCATATTTAAGCAGCAGTCTTTAATATTCACACGTTAAACAGTAAATAGTGTTTTTATGACAGTGAGTCACAGTGACGTCGTACCAGCAGCATCTTGACGGGCAGCAGGTAGATGAGGATGAGCCTCTTGTTCCTCTGACAGGAGCGATGGCAGTGTGTGAAGGAGAAGGACAGACACTCCTCAGCTGGACACAGAAACACACGGAGCTCCAGTGATCAACATCAGTGACATCCCTCACACACACACACACACACACACACACACACCTGGTTTGAAGTCGCTGTCGAACATGGCCTTCCTGCCCACGTAGTACTTGTATGTGACGCGCTGAGCCATGCTGTACTCGTCCTTCAGCGTGGAGCCGTCGATGGCGCGGATCAGTGGCTTACACAGGTGCAGCTTATTGATCTGAGAGATAAAGAGCGTCAGTGCAACTCAATCTCACAATTCGCACTAAAATCACTAGCGGGAAAAACTTTGATTTTAATAATGTATTAGTAAACGTTGAAATAAACGCTTTAGAAGTATTCATTGTTAGTTCACGTTAACTAATAAAAGCTTATTGTTTTAATAAAAACTCTGGACTCTTACTTTGAAATAGATCTTGAAGAGCTGATTGATCAGAAACAACATTCCCCATTTCTTTGAGTCATCGATCCCAGCGCGACTGAAACACAAACACGCGTACAGATCAGATTGATTCAAACGCATCAGCTGTTGTTTTATTAATGTAATAACTCACTTATCGCTGGCACAGACTCTGAAGCAGTTCATCAGCTGCTCCGTTGCTTTCTCCAGCATGTCTCCAACCTTCCCCTTCCCCTTCACCTGCAGCTGCTGCTCCGCCTGCACACACACACACACACACACTTCAATACTGTACATTCTGTCCCCCTACACCACCCCTAAACCTACCCATCACAGAAAATGTTCTGCATTTTTCCATTTTTAATAAAACATTGTTTAGTTTGTTTTAAAGCAATTTGAAATATGAGGACGCATGAAATGTCCTCATAAAACAAGTTTACGTTGTAATACCAGTGTAATACCCATGACATTACACACGTGTCCTCATAAATCACAAAAACACTCAAACTCTCTCACACACACACACTGCAGCTGTTTCTGATCCACAGATGAATGAGTTTCACTCACATTATTGGCAAATATCCTGAGGTCGAGGGTCACAGCGAACATGATCGGCAGAGCCCTGAAAGCACAGCGATCGTCAGTGACTGTCATTGTGTTTATGGTTTGACCTTCCTTTTGCATTCGAGCCCATTTTGACCCGGAGGCAGAGTGTAAATATTTCTAAAGAACACATTTTATTATGGGGAAAAAAGTGGATTAAGATGATCAAAATATTTTTTAAATGATTTTCTAAGAGATATAAATATCTAAATTAAATTGTGTGTTTGGGTCAAAACTTTTTTTTTTTTTTTAAACATTAATCCATAAGCCACATCTCACCAGTTCTCTTCTTTATGAGCCTGAAACGCTCTCAGAAAAGATGTTCATCCACGTTAAGGAGCAAACATGAACAATCAACATACAGCGAGAGCACAGCATTATGTTAGAAGATCCTGAAATAAAAGGATATTGAACCACCACCGTCTGGCATTTGTAGGCCTCAACGAAATCATGATTAGACACAGCGAAGGTGCACCTGCAGAGGAAGACACGAGACACCTGATGAAGGAGCTCTAACACATTCCGACACACTCTCGACACACTCTCGACACACTCTCGGCGCACTCTCGGCACACTCTCGACACACTCTCGACACACTCTCGGCACACTCAACACACTCTCGGCGCACTCTGATGAAGAACCGCACCTGAGATGATCACATCTCATCACACTCTCGGCGCACTCAACACACTCTCGGCGCACTCTGATGAAGAACCGCACCTGAGATGATCACATCTCAACACACTCTCGGCGCACTCTGATGAAGAACCGCACCTGAGATGATCACATCTCATCACACTCTCGGCGCACTCTCGACGCACTCTCGACGCACTCTCGACACACTCTCGACACACTCTCGACACACTCTCGACACACTCTCGACACACTCTCGGCGCACTCTCGGCACACTCTCGACACACTCTCGACACACTCTCGACACACTCTCGGCACACTCAACACACTCTCGGCGCACTCTGATGAAGAACCGCACCTGAGATGATCACATCTCATCACACTCTCGGCGCACTCTCGACGCACTCTCGGCGCACTCTCAACACACTCTCTCAACGCACTCTCGGCACACTCTCGGCACACTCTCGGCACACTCAACACACTCTCGGCGCACTCTGATGAAGAACCGCACCTGAGATGATCACATCTCATCACACTCTCGGCGCACTCTCGACGCACTCTCGACGCACTCTCGACGCACTCTCGACGCACTCTCGGCGCACTCTCGACACACTCTCTCAACGCACTCTCGGCGCACTCTCAACACACTCTCTCGACACACTCTCTCAGCACACTCAACACACTCTCGGCGCACTCTCAACACACTCTCAACACACTCTCTCAGCACACTCAACACACTCTCGGCGCACTCTCAACACACTCTCGGCACACTCTCAACACACTCTCGGCACACTCTCAACACACTCTCGGCACACTCTCAACACACTCTCGGCACACTCTCAACACACTCTCTCAGCACACTCTCTCAGCACACTCAACACACTCTCGGCGCACTCTCAACACACTCTCGGCGCACTCTCAACACACTCTCTCAGCACACTCAACACACTCTCGGCGCACTCTCAACACACTCTCGGCGCACTCTCAACACACTCTCTCAGCACACTCAACACACTCTCGGCGCACTCTCAACACACTCTCGGCGCACTCTCAACACACTCTCGGCACACTCTCAACACACTCTCGGCGCACTCTCAACACACTCTCGGCGCACTCTCAACACACTCTCTCAGCACACTCAACACACTCTCGGCGCACTCTCGGCACACTCTCTCAGCACACTCAACACACTCTCGGCGCACTCTCGGCACACTCTCAACACACTCTCGGCGCACTCTCAACACACTCTCTCAGCACACTCTCTCGGCGCACTCTCAACACACTCTCTCAGCACACTCTCTCGGCGCACTCTCAACACACTCTCGGCACACTCTCGGCACACTCTCAACACACTCTCGGCGCACTCTCGACACACTCTCAACACACTCTCGGCACACTCTCGACACACTCTCAACACACTCTCGGCACACTCTCGGCACACTCTCAACACACTCTCGGCGCACTCTCAACACACTCTCAACACACTCTCGGCACACTCTCGGCACACTCTCGGCACACTCTCGGCACACTCTCAACACACTCTCGGCACACTCTCAACACACTCTCGGCGCACTCTCAACACACTCTCGGCACACTCTCAACACACTCTCGGCACACTCTCAACACACTCTCGGCACACTCTCAACACACTCTCGGCGCACTCTCAACACACTCTCGGCACACTCTCGGCACACTCTCGGCACACTCTCGGCACACTCTCGGCACACTCTCAACACACTCTCGGCACACTCTCAACACACTCTCGGCGCACTCTCAACACACTCTCAACACACTCTCGGCACACTCTGATGAAGAACCGCACCTGAGATGAGCGGCCACCATCTCATCATATGGCGGCTCCAGCAGCTGCTGACACTTCTCCTCTGGATTGGACAACTGCAACACACATGGCACATTAATAATCATGCATCTCTGAGCTTCTCACACACACACACATTTAATATAAATAAATAAAAATAAGACAATCTGAGATTTGAGCTAGGGGGTCCATGGAAATGTTTACAGGGAAAACAATAAAAAAAATCTAAATAAAACATGGTTCAAATGACTAAATAATCAGTATTGCAGTGAGGTGAGGAAGAGGAGGACCTGCAGACGAGGGTTCGCCACATGCGGGTGTTTGAAGGACATCATCTCTGCACAGAACGGCCCGTCTCTGCTGTCGATGGCCTCCAGAACCTTCAGAACAAACACACAGTCACTAGGGGTGACAGTCACAGCACAGGCTTCAGTGACACACGGGGACGGACTCACCTGCTGCAGGTACTGATTGAGAGTGATGTGAGCCATCCTGACCTCTGACCTCTGATGCAGTAGCGCTGAAACAAGAGCATTCATTCACTGTGAACTTATAATGCCGCTGCTGTCTACATTAACATTCACGCCAGTACAACACAGAACACAAACGCCATGACTGAAGTGTGTGAGAAACCTTCGATGTAGCGCAGCTGCTAATTCAACCATTCATGAACAGATTCTTTATTCTTCATAATGACCGGAAGCGTTATAACGTGTATATATATGCGTTAGGAACAATATATCATACAAGCAATTTAACTGAAATAAACATTGTTATTTATTTACCCAAATGAATTCACATCCCTTTGCGCGTGTGCTTCACTGCAAAGCCCCTCTGACGTCACAACAGCCCTTCCTGTTTACATCAGTGAATACGCAGCTTTG
>CM074293.1:295000-307500 GCA_037194245.1 Opsariichthys bidens
CTGTCTCCCGCAGGCCGTGGAGAACCTGTGCTCGTATAAAGTGTCGCCCATGCTGTACAAGCAGCTGCGTCAAGTGTGTGAAGATCACGTTCGGGCTCAGATCCATCAGTTCAGGGAATATCCTTCATCAGAGTGTGTGTTTGCCAGCTGTGCTTCACAGATAACGCTTGCTTTGCTCCGTCAGCTGGTGTTTGTGTCCGTAGACGTCAGTAGAGGGCGCTGTGACGCCAGTGAGAATAGAGCAGCCCTTAACAGAGTCGCACAGAGTCGCTGGACAGCCTGTCCTTCCTGAAGAGGATGAACCGATGCTGGCAGGACCACTGCAGACAGACGGTACGACACAGACCACGAGCGTGTGTGTGTGCGTGTGTGCGTGTGTGTGTGTGTGTGACACATGTTCTGTCTCGTCCTCTTCAGATCATGATCCGCAGTATTTTCCTCTTCCTGGACCGGACGTACGTCCTCCAGAACTCTCTGCTGCCGTCCATCTGGTGAGTCCACCAATCAGAGACCTCCGTTCAGACACTGTTACAGCTTTCATTAGTTTCTGTTTTATTTTAGTAATTTTGTTGGTGTTTTTTTGTCATTTGGATTAGTATATTATTTCTATGTCGTTTCTTAAATGTATTTTCGTACATAGTTAAACTAATTGAATTTTAGTTTTAATTAATATATTTTAATTTCAATTTATTTTTATATTTTAATTTTAGCTAGTTTTGAATGAATGAATGTTTTATTAGTATGTTATTTCAAAATTCTTAGTACATTTTATTTCAATTTTAGGACATTGAGTTAAACCAAATGAATTTGTTTTTATTACTAATTTGATTTATGATATATATATATATATATATATATATATATATATATATATATATATATATTTCTTTTTAATTTTAAGTTTAAAGTTTAGTAATTTTGTTGTTTTTGCCTTAATTAGTATTTCATTATTTTTGTGTAGTTTTATAAAATTTTGTTTCAGTATTTGTTACTTTAATACATCAGATTAAATTAAATATAGTTTGTATTAATATTTCAATTCCAGTTTCATTTTTATATTTAAATTTTTTATTTTAGTTAGTTTTAGTGATTTTATGTTTTGTCATTTTTATTTATTTGAAATTTATTATTTCTGTAGTTTTATCAATTTTTATTTCAGTTTTAGTTACTTTGGTACATCGAGTTGAATGAAATAAAATATAGTTTGTATTAATATTGAATAATTTTTATATTTTATTTTAATATTGTTGTTTTTATGAGTATATTTCAATATATTACTTTTTATTGTAATTTTCGAGTGAATTTTAGTTTTTATTAATAATTTGAATTCTTTCTTTTTTTCTGTTGTATTTTCATTTTAAAGTTTTATTAATTTTGTTGTGTGCTTTTATCATTTTTCTGATTTATTTTATTATTATAAAACATTTTTTAAAGTTTATTTCGGTTAAATCTGAAGGTTTTGTCAGTAGTTTTAGTTAACAGTGATAACCCTGAGCTGCTGTTGCTATGGTAACACATGCCGTTGTCAGGGACACGGGGCTGGAGTTGTTCCGGACGCACATCGTGAGCGACAGCGGCGTCCAGAGCCGGACGGTGGAGGGAATCCTGGAGCAGATCGAGAGCGAGCGCAACGGAGAGACCGTGGACCGCAGTCTGCTGCGGAGCCTACTGGGCATGCTCTCAGACCTGCAGGTGATTGGACGCTCAGCACTGATGATGTCCGCTCGCAAATGAGCGTAAAATCCCATTGTTTGTCATGTTGTGATTCTCGTCGCTGGTTGCTTTGGTTCATGGATTAAAACTGAATCATGACGTGGGTTAGTTAGTTGTGGTAGTCCTCGGTGTCTTCTAGCGGTGTGTGTCGCTCTGTGTCGTCAGGTGTACAAGGACTCGTTCGAGCAGCGGTTTTTAACGGAGACCACCCGTCTGTACGCCGCGGAGGGTCAGAGGCTCATGCAGGAGCGAGAGGTGAGAGCTGAGTCCCACCTCACACACACACACACACACACACACACACTTCACGAGTGCGTGCTCACGCCTGTTCATGCTCTTCACACAGGTTCCCGAGTACCTTCATCACGTGGCGCGGCGTCTGGAGGAGGAGAACGACCGCGTCATCAGTTATTTAGATCAGAGCACACAGTGAGTGTCGCTCATGACTGATGAATAAAACATCATAAACAAATAAAATAAAAATACTGAAACTTCAAATTCAACATAAAACTACGAATGAATTGGAACGGGCTCCTCTAACACCTGTGTCTGACAGGAAGCCGCTCATCGCCGCTGTGGAGAAGCAGCTGCTGGGCGAACACATGACCGCCATTCTACAGAAAGGTCTGAATTATGCTAGAGCTCAGAGCAGACTGAAGTCATGTCATAAACACACACTCAGCTGACGGTGTGTGATGCTCCTCAGGCCTGCGGACGCTGCTGGACGAGAACCGCGTGTGTGAGCTGACGCTGCTGTACGAGCTCTTCAGTAAAGTCAAGGGCGGCCTGACGGCGCTGCTGCAGTCCTGGAGAGACTACATCAAGGTACGGGCGACTAAAACCATACAGAGAACATGCCTGCTTGAAATAAATTAAAGTAGAAAACAGCTGAATTCTATTTGATTTGCTAAAGAGGTGCGGTGATGTGAAAACTAAATGAGGTGGAAGGAAGAAATCTGTTCCAGTGCTGCTGAGCTCCCTCTGAAAAGTTTTGTTTGCTCTCAGAAGCACTGAAAAATAGCCTCCCCAACTCATGTTATTCCAATCGCAAAAGTTTCTCGAGCGAGCGCGCAGTTTCTCGTTTCGCGAGCGAACGCGCAGTTTCGCGAGCGAGCGCGCAGTTTCTCGTTTCGCGAGCGAGCGCGCAGTTTCTTCGAGCGAGAGGCGCGCAGTTTCTCGTTTCGCGAGCGAGCGCGCAGTTTCTCGTTTCGCGAGCGAGCGCGCAGTTTCTCGTTTCGCGAGCGAACGCGCAGTTTCTCGTTTCGCGAGCGAGCGCGCGCAGTTTCTCGTTTCGCGAGCGAGCGCGCAGTTTCTCGTTTCGCGAGCGAGCGCGCAGTTTCTCGTTTCGCGAGCGAGCGCGCAGTTTCTCGTTTCGCGAGCGACGAGCGCGCAGTTTCTCGTTTCGCGAGCGAGCGCGCAGTTTCTCGTTTCGCGAGCGAGCGCGCAGTTTCGCGTTTCGCGAGCGAGCGCGCAGTTTCGCGTTTCGCGAGCGAGCGCGCAGTTTCGCGAGCGAGCGCGCAGTTTCTCGTTTCGCGAGCGAGCGCGCAGTTTCTCGTTTCGCGAGCGAACGCGCAGTTTCTCGTTTCGCGAGCGAACGCGCAGTTTCTCGTTTCGCGAGCGAACGCGCAGTTTCTCGTTTCGCGAGCGAGCGCGCAGTTTCTCGTTTCGCGAGCGAGCGCGCAGTTTCTCGTTTCGCGAGCGAACGCGCAGTTTCTCGTTTCGCGAGCGAGCGCGCAGTTTCTCGTCTGAAGTCGGTGATTCTGCAGTCACAGACGCGAGCAGTAAAGCGCTCTGACGTGTGCCGCTCGTCCTGCAGAGCTCCGGCGGAGAGATTGTGAGTTCTCCAGAGAAGGATAAAGAGATGGTTCAGGAGCTGCTGGACTTCAAGGATAAGATGGACCACGTGAGCCAGCGCTGCTTCCAGAGGAACGACACCTTCATCAACGCCATGAAGGAAGCCTTCGAGAACTTCATCAACAAGAGACCCAACAAACCCGCCGAGCTCATCGGTGAGCGTCCAACCTCACCGACCACGTATTTTTTAATATTTATTTGTAACAGTATAAACGTTTTTACTGTCACGTTTGATCAGTTTAATGTTGAATAAATTCCTCAGCGAAGTATGTGGACTCTAAACTGCGTGCGGGAAACAAGGAGGCCACGGAGGAAGAGCTGGAGAGGATTCTGGACAAAATCATGATCATCTTCCGGTTCATCCACGGTAATCTGCTCTCCAGCGTCAGTGTAAGTCCGGACCTCACAGAGGTGCAGGTGAACTGAAGCGTGTGTCTCCCGCAGGGAAGGACGTGTTCGAGGCCTTCTATAAGAAGGATCTGGCCAAGCGCCTGCTGGTGGGCAAGAGCGCCTCGGTGGACGCGGAGAAGTCCATGCTGTCCAAACTCAAGCACGGTTGGTCCTGAATCTGAGTTTCCAGTCAGTGAGGTCACATGATCATGTGAACAGGAAGTTGCTGTTTTAGTATTAATTTGACTTTCACCGTAAAATCAGACGGATGTAGTAAAAACTTGTCAGTTTCACTGTGACTAATGAAACTGAAGTTCCTAAAGCTGCAGTGTGTGTGTGTGTGTGTGTGTGTGTGTGTGTTGTAGAGTGTGGAGCAGCGTTCACCAGTAAACTTGAGGGGATGTTCAAAGACATGGAGCTGTCTAAAGATGTCATGATCCAGTTCAAACAGGTGTGTGTGCACATGCAGGTGTATATGTTCTTGAGTTTGTGTGTGCGTACATTAACATGAGCAACATTTTATGAAGCTGGTTCACACACACACACACACACACTTCTATCTAGATGTGTAAATAATGTTGAACCACAGACCTGCTGGGAGGTGTTGCATCTCTCCAGCTCGTCACACGTGGTTTAATGAGCGCTCGAGTGTGTTGGGCGACGTGTGACATGAGAGTACTAATGCTGTGTGTGTGTGTGTGTGTGTGTGTAGTACATGCAGAACCAGACTGATCCCAGCAACATCGAGCTGACCGTCAACATCCTGACCATGGGTCACTGGCCGTCATACACCCCGATGGACGTCCATCTTCTGCTGAGGTGTGAGGTGTGTGTGACTCATGTTTGCGGGCGGAAGTGTTTGTTTGTGGGAAATGAGGTGGACAGATCACTGATTGTGTGTGTGTGTGTGTTTCAGATGGTGAAGCTTCAGGAAGTGTTTAAGCTGTTCTATCTGGGCAAACACAGCGGGCGTAAACTGCAGTGGCAGCCCACACTGGGTCACGCCGTGCTGAAGACCGAGTTTAAAGAGGTGAAGCCACGACACACACATGGAATGTTTTAATGTCTTTGAAAGAGACTCTTCTGCTCAGAGACGCTGAATTTATTTGATGAGAAATATAATTACAGGAAAAAATGTCACATATTACTACAATGTAAATGAGCTGTTTGTTGAGCATCAAATCATATCAGAGTGATTTCTGAAGGGTCATGTGACACTGAAGACTAATGAAAATTCAGCTTTGATCACTGGATATAAATGACACTGTACTGTATATTCACATAGAAAACACATGATTTACACTGGAATAAAATTTCACTATTTCTACTGTATTTGTGATGAAAATAAACACAGCTGTGGTGAGCAGAAGAGACTGTGAACTGGGTTAATAGTGACCAATCCGCATGCGTCTCTCTGCAGGGTAAGAAGGAGCTGCAGGTGTCTCTGTTTCAGACTCTCGTCCTTCTGATATTCAACGAGGCTGACGAGTGTTCGGTGGAGGAGATCCGCGCGGCCACGGGCATCGGTACGTTCAGTGTGTGTGTGTGTACTTGTTTTCCTTACATTGTGGGGACCAAATGTCCCCACAGGTACAGTAACACTAGTAAATCTTGACATTGTGGGGACATTTTGTTGGTCCCCACTAGGAAACAAGCTTATAAATCATACAGAATGATCTTTTTTGAACATGTAAAATAGCAGAACATTTTCAGTGAGGGTTAAATTTAGGGGTGGGGGGGCAGAATGTACAGTTTGTACAGTATAAAAACCATTACGCCTATGGAAAGTCCCCACAAAACACATAAACACAACATGAGTGAGTGAGTGTGTGTGTGTGTGTGAGAGAGAACGCTCAGTAACGCTCATGTCGTGTGTCTGTCAGAGGACGGTGAGCTCAAGCGCACGCTGCAGTCTCTGGCCTGCGGGAAAGCGCGAGTCCTCAATAAAACGCCCCGCGGGAAAGACGTGGAGGACGCCGACCGCTTCCACTTCAACAGCGACTTCAGACACAAACTCTTCCGCATCAAGATCAACCAGATCCAGATGAAGGAGACGGTGAGTGTGAACGTGAGCGCAGACACGATCGGTGTCCCTGAAACCAAAGCCGACCATTGCAGACTTTGATTTGAAGTAAAAAAAAAAAAAAAGGGTTGAAAATCATACAAAGATACAAGATTGATCTGTATTAAATATATCTGCGAGCAATTAAGGGCTCAAGCACAACAGAAGCGAACAAGGAGGCGGTCAGCAGACCGACAATGTCTTAATGGACTCTGATATTAACGGAGACGCTGTCGGTCAGACCCACAGCGCTGCAGTCAGAGGCAATCTCACGTTTGTTCAATCATGGCGCCATCCAGTGGCGCGGTTCCAGCGCCTCTTTCAGTGTGTCCTCAGAGCGCCCCCATACATAAGAGCCTCAAATTTGGTGAAAATTGATAGACATTTATATGTATGACTTGGATTGCATTTGCTATCAAAATTCTGACATTTGGCCGTTAGCGTTTAGTCAACGACCAGTGTTTCAGATTTTCCTGCGGTGGTTTTGCCTCGATCGGTTTTGAAGATGTTCGTGAATGTTAAATCATCAACCATAAGGTCGAAACCTAGCGTGTTTGGTATCGTTGGACTCGGCAAGGATCCAGGATTTCCAGTGAAAATAAGTCCGCCACATCCAAAGTTATTAGCGTAAGTCCGAATCTTCCCAGACTCCTCCAGGGCATCGTGACAATGAGCCATACCGAGTTTCATAATGATACTGTCGGAAAATGCAACATTTTGCGCCTAAATTCAAAATTGATGCCCCGAATGGTTCCTCCGCACCAGTAGGACGTCTCCTCGGCTCATGCTCGTGATGACCCGTGCCGATGAAGCGTTGAGGAGAAACGGCCTTACGTCTGTTTTCGCAAGCTTTACTTAAAATGCATTTGCATGTTTTTTTTTAAAGCAATTCGACACGTCAACTGAATTCCTCAACTTTTTGTCTGAAGATGATCCAGTTCAGTGTTTGTGTGAATCGAACGGCCTGGGGGGAGTTTGACATGACATGGAGTTCAATCGAATCGACGTGAGCAAAGCAAACCCAGTTATTAGCATAAACATGAGTGTCAGTGTGGACAGGTGGTGGCGCTAGAGGGTTTGCTCTGGACCCAGTTCAGACGGTCCTCTGTCCGTGAGCCAGATTCACAACTCATTAACACGCAGTTCTTCTAAGCGATTACAGCCTTCAGCGCTCGACCTCTCATTGTTGCTTCCGTTCAAAGTCAGACGGCTCATTGAATGTGCAGGGGGTCATGTGACATGTGATGTGATCGTCCTCAGGTGGAGGAGCAGGTGAGCACCACCGAGCGAGTGTTTCAGGACCGTCAGTATCAGATCGACGCGGCGGTGGTGAGGATCATGAAGATGAGGAAGACCTTGAGCCACAACCTGCTGGTGTCTGAACTCTACAACCAGCTCAAGTTCCCCGTCAAGGTGACGCACCCACAAAACATCTCATCATATGATTCCCATGATTCCCTGTGTGGCTGAGCTCTCTCTCTCTCTCTCTCTCTCTCTCTCTCTCAGCCGGCGGACCTGAAGAAGCGCATCGAGTCGCTCATCGACCGCGACTATATGGAGCGGGACAAAGAGAACGCCAACCAGTACCACTACGTGGCGTGAGCCGCCCGTTCATCAGCCTCCTCACAAGGGCTTCTGGGCCGGACGGGTCCCGCGGTTCTGCTCCGGGACAAAGGGGACTTCAGCATGATTGCGAATGAGATGCACTTTCTTTTCTTTGTGTTTGTTGTTCTTGAACTTTCTGTTTAGCGCGTGTGTCGAGCCTCTTCTACTGTAGCGTCACGTTACGTGTGTTTCTCTCTGACTTCATGACGCCAGAATCATGTTGATGTGAGTTCTGATGCTGCAGAGTTTGTCATTTACCCGCTCAAGCAACGGAAACCAGACAGGATTTCACACACACACACACACACACACACACACTGCTGTGACTCACTGCAGCCCCTCAAACTCATTGTGATGGACAGAAATGATTCTTTTGATAACGTGTGACTGAGTGAGTGAGTGAGTGTGTGTGTGTGTGTCTGTCTGTGTTTGTGTGTGAGTGTGTGTCGTGTGTGTGTGTGTGTGTGTGTGTGTGTGTGTCACCTGTATTCTGTCACATACACAGTTTTGTAGAGCAGAGGATTCTATTCTTTGTAAGCGTGGCAAAGATATGAAAGAATAAATCATATTTAATTAAGATATTATGTGTGCAGTGTTTTATTTGCTGTTATTTGCCTCATTCTCTATAAATTCCTGTATGATGAAAAACTTAAAACTACTTCAAACATTCTGGCTTGGTTTTCTCAAGCAACATCAAGGCTTGTTATTAAAATGTCACCGTGCGAAAGTAACTTCAGTAACTCCTTCTTTTATGCTGTCGGTCCTGTGGAGTACGAGCGGCCGCTTGTTTCTGCATGTTCAGTCTTGATTCTCCGAACTCTCCCAGGATAATGTGATTTCGTGCCTCATTCACTGTAATTGCTTGAAGAAACAAATTACGGCCCGCGGCGCCCGAGAGCGTGACGCAGCAGACGAGGTCACGCGAGGTCGGCCTCACAGATCACAGCTGAACTGAACGCTCAACTAGTTGGTCCGGTCAGGCTGTCACCGGTCATTCGGTCACACGTGGAGCTGAAATGATCTGAGAGACTCTTTCGGTGCGACCTCGAGCCCTCATCAGACGTTCAGACGGAATCGTGTGGTGTTTGATTACAGGACGGCTGTTGTGAGTCACTCCGACTCGCGCTGAGATGTAGTCGAGAAGTTGAGATGGAGATGAGAATGTGTGTCGAGAAGGTCACAGGTCAAACCACTGGTTCCTGTGGTCCAAGTCACTTCCTCTGATACATTTATACTCATGCATGTAGCAGATGCTTTTATCCAAAACATGTCTTCTTATTTTAATACATATTCTTATGACATTTATTTTATTATGTGTGTGTATATATAATCAGGGCTGGGTGTGTTACTTTTAAAATGTATTTCACTACAGATTACAAAATTCATGCTTTAAAAAGTCATTTGTAACGTATTTCGTTACATTACTCAAGTTTAGTCACTTCATCTAAATACTTTAGAATACTTTGGAATACTAATAAGTGTGAAACAAACACAAAAAAGATCATTGAGAGTTTTTATCTCACAATTCTGACTTTTTCCCTCAGAATTGAGTGATATAAAGTTGTAATTGTGAGTTATAAAGTCAGAATTATGAGATATAAACTCACAATATTGAGAAAAGTCAGAATTATGAGATATAAACTCAAAATATTGAGAAAAGTCAGAATTATGGGATATAAACTGACAATATTGAGAAAAGTCAGAATTATGGGATATAAACTGACAATATTGAGAAAAGTCAGAATTATGGGATATAAACTGACAATATTGAGAAAAGTCAGAATTATGGGATATAAACTCACAATATTGAGAAAAGTCAGAATTATGGGATATAAACTGACAATATTGAGAAAAGTCAAAATTATGGGATATAAACTCACAATATTGAGAAAAGTCAGAATTATGGGATATAAACTGACAATATTGAGAAAAGTCAGAATTATGGGATATAAACTCACAATATTGAGAAAAGTCAGAATTATGGGATATAAACTGACAATATTGAGAAAAGTCAGAATTATGGGATATAAACTCGCAATATTGAGAAAAGTCAGAATTATGAGATATAAACTCACAATATTGAGAAAAGTCAGAATTATGGGATATAAACTCACAATATTGAGAAAAGTCAGAATTATGAGATATAAACTCGCAATATTGAGAAAAGTCAGAATTATGAGATATAAACTGACAATATTGAGAAAAGTCAGAATTATGAGATATAAACTCACAATATTGAGAAAAGTCAGAATTATGAGATATAAACTCGCAATATTGAGAAAAGTCAGAATTATGAGATATAAACTGACAATATTGAGAAAAGTCAGAATTATGGGATATAAACTGACAATATTGAGAAAAGTCAGAATTATGAGATATAAACTCACAATATTGAGAAAAGTCAGAATTATGAGATATAAACTCACAATATTGAGAAAAGTCAGAATTATGAGATATAAACTCAAAATATTGAGAAAAGTCAGAATTATGAGATATAAACTCACAATATTGAGAAAAGTCAGAATTATGAGATATAAACTCACAATATTGAGAAAAGTCAGAATTATGGGATATAAACTCACAATATTGAGAAAAGTCAGAATTATGGGATATAAACTCACACTAAATTCACAATTGCAAGAAAAAAAGTCAGTCTTGTAAGTTTATATCTCCCAATTCTGACTTTATAACTTGCAATTGTGTCAAAAGAAGTCAGAATTGTGAAACACAAACTCACAATTGTGAGGGAAAAAACAAATCGTGAGAAAAAGTCACATGTTGTTATTTTTATTTAGTTCTGTCCTGAACAAGACAAAATGACTCTCAAACATGAAAACAGTCGTGGATCATCAGGTCATGACAGGACAGTGTTTTTATAAATTCAGTCATTTTGTCTTGTTCAGGACAGAACTAAATAAAAATAACAACATTTTTATGATCCTCTTAAAAGTATTAAATGTTGATGAAACTGAACTCGTCTTTTTCAGACGGTCAGAGTCAGAGAATCACCAATCGCTGTTTAAATGACATTAAAACTCAAAGTAATCACTTTGGTAATCTAAAACACTTTTCAGATGGAACTGGAATCTGATTACCACCCATTTAAAATCAAACACAGTCACTCAAATTTTCTATTTTAAATACGAAACTAAGTGACTTGTGTTTCGTTACTCCCCAACCGTGGTCATATATATATATATTTTTTTTCATAAATTGTATTATTTTCAGTTTAATAAATTCTTATTTATATTTATTTTAATTTTTTTTTATGTACAATTTGTATTCTTATTTTAATATTTTCTTATTTTAATCCATTTTTTTATTTATTTTGTGTGTGTATATATATATATATATATATAAAGTTTATTATTTAATCAAATATTTTATATATATACATATATGTGTATGTGTGTGTGTGTGTAACTAGCCTATTGATTGAAGACTATTATCACGCATCGAACACTTTATCTCAGTCTTCTAATCAACACAGAATGTTGCTGTAATCCGTCGCCAGTGTTTATATGCGCGCAGCAGTGTGAGCGCGCTCACGTGACTCCCGAGGGGCGGGGCGAAAGCGCTCACATCACATGACTGGAACATTCTACCTCATGACACAGTGAATCTGCTGCCAGACACCGAAGAAACCGCTCAACTCCATTTATGAGCCGATAAAAATCACTTATATAAACTCGAGAATCCGCGCGGCTCGTGTTCAGTACGCAGGCGTCAGTGCGCAGCGTTTAGTGCTCGGAGTTTTGGCGCTTTTCCTGACGGTCGACATCCGAAGTGAGGCGCGATGGTGATCCCGCGCTCTGCCGCAGGTGTCCGCTGGACTCTTCTGATGGGTGAGTCACTGTCCCTCTCAGAAACCCGTCTGACCATCGTCTGACCAGCTCTCACACACACACACACACACACACACACACGACGGAGTGTTTGGCGTCAAACTGTCGTTAGCGCGCGATTCTGCTGACTGACTCTGTTTGGTTAAACTAGTTATTTTAGTCAGTTTAATCAGTGTGTGAGGAGTCTGATTCTGTGTGAACTGTTTCACTTTTATTCGCCATTTTGTGCTTTCGTTTGACACTTTTTATTAAACGACTACATTTCACTTGTTGTCGCTGCTGGCGTCACGTGATCAGAACCGTAAGCTCGCTTACTTGAGTCCAAATCACACCCTTCTGCCGACCGAACTAAAGCCCGGTCCAGTTCACATCAATGTCAGTCGCTAGGCTGGAGAAGACGGAAACAGCCAATCAGCTGATCTTCAGATGTCACGTGACTGATCGGCGACGATAAACCGTCAAAGTCGGACCGACTGTGAGCGACGAGGTTGTTAATCGATCGGTCTGCGTTGTTTCAGCTTATTTTTTAAATAATCGCTTTAATTGGTCAGGCGAAATTCCTGGAGGAAAACTACATTACCCATGATTCTGCAAATTACACCGAAAGTAATAATTTATTCGAGAAAATTGCCTTTAAATCAATAGTTTTATTTTCTCGCATTATCTTAAGTTTGATTGTCATTGGCAATGCATCATGGGATTGTAGTTCTTTCGTTCATGTTTTTTTGTATTGTTGTCTTTTTTTTCCAATGACTTTTTTGCTTTGAATTAAAGTTGTAATGCTGTGATTCACCTCGTCGTGCTTTTGTTTATGGAAAACTAAAATCTCCATGGGAAAAATTACTTCCAGAACCACCGACGCGCTGCTCTATTGTAGATCTTAGCAGACATGAGGTCTAATTCCACGTTTTTACTCGCTAAAACATCAACTATAATATAATTAAATATTTGAAATGGCAGTTGTGCCACTTTTAAACAGGGCCGTGAATCTCCACGATACGATACGATATTATTGCGATTCTTACGCCACG